>JBBPBX010004272.1:20446-50075 GCA_038048925.1 Garcialebias charrua | reverse complement strand
CTTAACATGTTGCTTTGCAGTATTATATAAAATTTTGAAAAACAACAAGGGCTAATTTTACTGAAATTACTTTATTTAGTAAAGTATTTAGTCTCCAAGTAAAACTACACCTGCACTTTAGTTTTTGTGGTGTTTTTTTTATTTATTATTTTGTGCAGACTTTTTCAATCTAAATAACAGATCATTTTTAAAGTGCAGGTGTAGTTTCCTAAAACAACTAGCCTAAATAAAATGAAGCTTAAGATTTTTGTGAGCATAAATGAAACATACAACAAATTATATGTTGCCTTTAAATGAGCTGTAACTTCTACAAGTTGATCAGCCTGGCTCTCGCCTTCCTGCACAGCTCCGCTCAATTCTCATTTCCCTTCACTGTCCGAAGCGAAGTGAAGGACAAGGGTCTGGTTTTAACCAGGCTACAAGTTGATCAGCTGACCTTGAAACTTGTTCGTGTTTCAGCTTCATCTGTTCATGCAGGAATGTGTGATTCATTTTTTTTAACTGAACTGTGTCTAATGGATGATGGAGTGACTGTGGAGCCGCGCGTGTTTAGTTGAGGTGGACACGCTGCACCGCGGCTGCTCGGAGCGGAGCGGGGCGGGGGAGGGTGGACAGCTGTCTGTGCCTGCAGAGCAGGGGGAGAGAAGAGACGCGCGCGTTGTTTTTAACATTTTAGCAGTAACTAATTAGCGTTTTACACCACTACAGACTGTTGGAGGGGAGGTGCGCAGTTGTTTAAAGCGCTCGGGTGTTAAGGGGCGGGGCGCCCTGACGTATTACGTCATGAAATTAGCACATCATGATATAAGTTTTTTGCCCGGGCAAGCTTTTTATACCGGTATTACCGGTAACGATATGATATGGCCCAGCCCTACCGTCAGTAGTCGTCAAGTTCTATAGCAGGTATACAAAAAACTGTTATGCAAAATAGAAGAAATCTGAAGGGAACAGACGTTTACATAAATGAACATCTTACCAAAAAAATGGAAAAATTGCAAAGGAAGCAAGGTGGTTAAAAAACAAAAACAAAATACATTCAACATGGACAAGAAATGGATACATCTTTATCAAAACAAAGGAAGGGTCTCAGCCTAAAATGATAAAAGAGCTGACGGATCTGGATGAATTCAGGAGATGAAAAATTACAAATGGATAAAATATACAGTGAAATGAACAAATACATTAGAACATGACAACATACGAAGACTCAGAACCTAAAATATATAATGTTGAAAATGTGATTGATGCAAATTTTTTCCCTGTAATAAAAGATAGCGAATATTATAATGAAGAGCAGTTTAATGACATCAATATATCAAAAGGAGTT
This sequence comes from Garcialebias charrua, assembly GCA_038048925.1. Taxonomy (NCBI): domain Eukaryota; kingdom Metazoa; phylum Chordata; class Actinopteri; order Cyprinodontiformes; family Rivulidae; genus Garcialebias; species Garcialebias charrua. The sequence goes on along the minus strand of JBBPBX010004272.1, from coordinate 48,748 downwards.
CTCTCTATTATTCACTTTAATAGCAGAAGTATAAATGCAAACATATCCAAAATAACAGATTACTTAAAACAGTTAAATAGAACTTTTACAATAATAGCGCTGTCAGAGACATGGCTCAATGATGATAACACAAGTAATATTCACATCGAGGGGTATGAATTATATCATATGAACAGAAATAATAAAAGAGGTGGTGGAGTCGCTATGTTTGTCAATAATTAAATAAAATGTAAATTAAATAGTGAAATGTCAATAACAAATAAAAATGATCAAAACAAATCCGCTCATTCTCAATCAGTTCATCTGGACAGTTTCTTTTTAGCAGAAAAACGTTTCTGCTAAAAAGAAACTGTCCAGATGAACTGATTGAGAATGAGCGGATTTGATACCTGGACTATTGAGAATTAACTTTCTTATCAAAACAAATGTGTTAAAAAATATGAAATAGTGTAATGTGTATTGTATCAATTAGAAAATTAGAAAGAGTTAGTCATTTTGTACTGTTGGTTGAAGATTATTACTGTTTAATCTGATTGTTGGAAAAAGTTGGTTGAAGATTATTATTGTTTACATGGCTGATTATTGTTGTTTAATCTGATTGTTGTAAGTAAGGGGCAGATATAATAAGATTTATTCTTCTTTCTGCTACCTTTCATTTTTTTACATTTTGTACACTATCATTTAATGAGATTGTCTTGTATCGTTTCTTTTGTAAAAAAAAAAATGAACAAATTTAATAAACATAAACATAAACATATATTTCTTTTCAATAAAAGTAAAACATAAAATAAAAATAATGTTATGGTTTCCAGTCATTAACTACAATGTAGTATAGAAAAAAATATTATATTGCAAAAAAAAAAAAAAAAGTCGTAAAATTACGAGAATAACGTAATATTACAAGAATGAAGCTGTAGCATTAAGATAATTAAATCGTAATACAGTATTATGAGAATAAACTCACAATATGTCCTGTGTCAGCTTGCCCCTGCTGTGGACAGCCTCCAGTCACTGTGTTTATGAAGTTGTCCATGATCACTTTTGTGTCACCGTTTGTGAAATATGCCTCCATTCGCATTATGTGATGAATAAATCTGTCAGTGCAGCCATTAACTGCAATGTCATATGACTTCAGTTTATCATAAGGATCCATATGCTACAGTGCGTTGAGCCCCTGCTATTGTACTGCCGACATCAACTTTCATCATTTTACTGCAGTTGTAAGACTGCTTGTTCATATCGGAGTTCTGATAATACTACAACTTTATTTTCGTACTATTTCAACATTATTCTCATAATATTACTTTGTCGTAATACTATGACTTTATACTCATAATATTACAACTTTATTCTCGTAATATTTCAACATTATTCTCGTAAGATTACTTTGTCTAAATACTATGACTTTATTCTCGTAATATTACTTTATTGTCATAATGATAATACTATGACATTGTTCTCGTAATATTATGACTTTGTCGTACAACTTCATTCTCATAATATCACAACTTTATTCTCGTAATATTATGACTTTATTCTCGTAATATTATTCATTCATTCATTCAACCTTTATTTAGTCAGGTAAATCTTATTGAGCCTCGAGGGCTCATTTACGAAAGCGACCTGCTACAAACTAAAGAATGATGAACAGCAATGATACAAGTACATTAAACAATAAACAAAAGAAAAAGAAAAAACTAGCAAAAACATTATAAGGTAGATGTACAAAATCAAAAACAGGAACATATCTGCATTGGTTTTTGCCAGGATTCCAACAGATTCTGAAAACCATTTAGAGAGGTCAGGGCCGAGAGCTTCAGATCTTTTTGTAAGATATTCCAGGAAGCAGGAGCAGAATAGGAGAAGGCCCTTTACTTTATTACTATTTATTTACTTACTTTATTACTATATTTATTTACTTGACTTTATTCTCATAATATTATGACTTTATTCTCGTAACATTATGACTTTATTCTAGTAATATTACTTTATTGTCATAATACTACGACTGTTCTCGTAATATTATGACTGTTGTACAACTTTATTCTCGTAATACGACTTTATTCTCGTAATATTATGACTTTGTCATACGACTTTATCTCGTAATACGACTTTATTCTCGTAATATTACTTTATTGTCATAATACAACAACTTTGTTCTCATAATATTATGACTTTATTCTCGTAATATTACAACTTTATTCTCGTAATATTATGACTTTGTCATACGACTTTATTCTCATAATACCATGACTTTATTCTCGTAATAAGGCTTTATTCTCAAAATATTACAACTTTATTCTCGTAATATTACTTTATTGTCATAATACTACCACTTTGTTCTCGTAATATTATGACTTTGTTGTACGACTTTATTCTCGTAATATTATGACTTTGTCATACGACTTTATTCTCATAATACTATTACTTTATTCTCGTAATATGACTTTATTCTCATAATATTACAACTTTATTCTCGTAATATTATGACTTTGTCATACAACTATATTCTCATAATACTATGACTTTATTCTCGTAATACGACTTTATTCTCGTAATATTATGACTTTGTTGTACGACTTTATTCTCGTAATATTATGACTTTGTCATACAACTATATTCTCATAATACTATGACTTTATTCTCGTAATACGACTTTGTTCTCGTAATATTATGACTTTGTTGTACGACTTTATTCTCGTAATATTATGACTTTGTCATACGACTTTATTCTCATAATACTATGACTTTATTCTCGTAATATTACAACTTTATTCTCGTAATATGACTTTGTCATACAACTATATTCTCATAATACTATGACTTTATTCTCGTAATACGACTTTATTCTCGTAATATTACGACTCTATTCTCGTAATATTATGACTTTGGTGTACGACTTTATTCTCATAATACTATGATTTTATTCTCGTAATATTATGACTTTGTCATATGACTTTATTCTCATAATACAACTTTATTCTCATAATATTACAACTTTATTCTTGTAATATTACAACTTTATTCTCGTAATATTACAACTTTATTCTCGTAATACTACAACTTTATTCTCGTAATACAACTTTATTCTCGTAATATTATAACTTTATTCTCGTAATATTATGACTTTGTCATACGGCTATATTCTCATAATGCCGGGTACCCACCAAACGCGTCTTGAGCATCAAAAATGCTCTTGCCGCACCCTTTTGGCCGCTTGTCACCAGAATCTGTTCACACTGAAGACGCGTCTGATGACGCGCAGTGGGAGGAGCGTCTGGCTCCTTTTCCGGTGGTCGGGTAACTCGGTTTTGTTTTGTTTTTTTGTACACCGGGCAGATGAAATCAGCTGTACGTGAGCCTTGTTACTACTTGAGTGGGTTTTCTACGAGCCAAACTGCAGCTCCGAAAGTCTTTGTTGAGATTAAAACGTTTTTTTTTATGTTTGGGGTGATCGTACGCTCGAGCGGACAGCGGCAACTGTAAAAATGCCAAGTTTCTTACCGGAGGCTGGTTTCTTCATGGAGGCTCGATGGGGTAAGTTTAAAAAGTCCAAAAAAAGTCCTGTCGTCGTTGCGTCATCACATAGCAGAGTCTCTCCCGATTGGTTGCTGCGACGCGTCGAGCAGCCAAAGTTCAAATATTTGAACTTTGGCTGCTCGACGCGTCGGCTGCTTCGGACGCGTCGCGTGCGCGGAAAAGAACTGCCGCGCCGCTTGAAACGCTCAAAACGCGCCGCGTCACGCCCCTCGCCTCAACATAGACTTTCAATGTAAACCGGCAGCTTCCGCTGCCTGAAACGCGTTTGGTGGGTACCCGGCATAATACTATGACTTTATTCTTGTAATACGACTTTATTCTCGTAATATTACAACTTTATTCTCGTAATATTATGACTTTGTCATACAACTTTATTCTCATAATACTATGACTTTATTCTCGTAATATTATGACTTTGTCATACGACTTTATTCTCGTAATACGACTTTATTCTCATAATATTATGACTTTGTCATACAACTTTATTCTCATAATACAGTACTATGATTTTATTCTTGTAAACGACTTTATTATCGTAATATGACTTTGTTGTACGACTTTATTTTCGTTTGTAATTTTTTTCTTCGTCTTAGCATGGCCCGTATCGTGACAGCCCTAATTCTCAGTCATAACTAACATTTCAATTTCACTTCAGTTGAATTTATTTATAAATCACCAATTGACAACAAATGTCATCTCATGGAACTGTGGGGAAAAAATTATACATTATAAATCCTCTGAATGGTGTTTTCTCATTGGACACGCTTAGTGTTAGGAATGGGTTGTCTGGAACAAGCACCAGTGGTGGGCACAGTTCTGCTAATCCGTGAATACAGGAGCTAACTTTCCATGTAGTGGATTAGCGTTTTCACTAAGTTCACTCTGACTCTGACATGTAAAAGGCATAGATTTGTTTGTTTTATTGTAATCTCTGCTTTAAATAAATCTGACATTATTATAAAACAGATTGATTTATTGCTTCTGTTTGTTGAAAAATACTTGAGAATATATTAAAAAAATAATCACGTTTTAAATCGCAATTGCAATTTATAGAAAAAAAATTGCAATTACCTGTAGATTATTTTCCAAAATCGTTCAGCCCTACTCAGAAACATCAAAAACTATCAGAAACATTGCACATTTAATTCCTACCCAGCATGCTTTGCAACGCTCACACGGTCTCTGGGACGTGACTCTCTCACACATTTCACACATTACTTTAATACAGATTTATTACCAAGAGAATATTGATGATGACGCACAGCAACTGTATAGCTAGTTTATAAAAGTAGTTAACCACAAAGGGGATCTCCAAAATGAGTTAATTCATTATAGTAAATGACCCGAGGGAGACGTCCAACACACATTGAATGCATCACTCTGCTTCAGCATAGCAGAGTTCTGCTTTGCCTCTTTGGTTCTGATGGACCAAATTAATTTCTGAAAGCTCACCTCTTAATGGGACATGGATGCTCTACCTGTGATTCATGAACCATTTTGAGTTGTATTCACTTACATTGTCACATTACAGACAGTCTTGTGTCAGTAACAGCAGTGTATGATAAACATTGGCGCTTTAGCGATAGCTTCCGATATATTTTTTAATCGGTTTAGCGGTTTAGCATTAGCAAAGCTCATTTTTAGTTCGCGGAAATATTAGTGGTTAGCAAAGTTAACTTTTTGATTAGCTGTGCCCACCATTGACAAGCACGTTGTTTGAACATAGGGTGGTTCATAAGTGTACTTGCTACCAGACCACCTTAGGCCAAAGGTCAATGACAAATATGGTAATTGTGTCATAGAACCTGCGGCCCTATGTCTTGGTCAATCGGGTGGAGGGGAAAACTTATCACTACCTAGTGGTGAGTTGGGTCTGGTGGTGGGGGAGGCTGCCGGACAGACCTGATGAACTCAAACACATAGTGAAGGTAAATTTGGAACATCTGGTGGAGTCCTCGCTCCATGCTGCTTTCAACTCACATCTCCAGGAGCTTTTACATGTCCTGGGGGAGGTCAAGGATATGGAATCCAAACAGGCCATGTTCAGGAGCTGTGGCCTGAAGGTCACTGGTGCCTGCCAGGGTGGCAACCAAAGGACATTGGTGGACACCAATGGTGATGGAGGCTGTCAAGCTGCAGAAGGAGACCTTGAGGTCTGGGTTCAGAAGGCCTCCTGAAGCAGCTGACAGGGACAGGGTGGCCAGAAGGACTGCAGCTTCACTGGTTGTGGAAGCAAAAATTCAGGCATGGGAGGAATTTGGAGAGGCCATGGAGAACTTGCAGTCCTCAAAGAAGTACTGTACTGGCAAATGGTTCGGCAGCTCAGGAAAAGAAAGAGAACTATATCCTAGACTGTGCTTTGTTTGGTGCTTGGGTGGGGAACTGCTGACCAGAACTGAGGATATTGTTGAGCTGTGGAAGGAGCACTTTGAGGATCTCCTTAATCCACCCACCCACGAAGATAACTGAAGGAATGATCACTTTAGTCCCTAAAACACCTCTTCTTACACTCAAGTACGATCACAGCATTTAGGTCTTACACCTTACTGTGTGTGCACAAATGAATCAAATACATTTTGTTTTTAATTCAATGTTGTTCTGCAAAAGTTCAGCAACAAATAAAAATTAAAAAATTTTGCTGTAAAAGTTCCTCACGGAAACAAAATCTACCTTTGATGCTTTGAATCCATCCATAAGTTCATACAGCAGCTGCAAGTCTTTTTTGGGTCCACTGTCATCATCTGCAGTCACTTCAGGCTTAATTCCTTCTTCTCTGCTCATTATCAGTCTCGATGGTTTATTTTCTGTGTCATGAAGTTTGGTCTCTCCATCATTGCATTTAGACAAGCCGTCGACCAACGTCCAGGATCTATCACTCGCTAAACTTTTACCATCTTTCCTTTTCACCTGGAAGAGATGATGGTTCGGGGTAAACAAATGCCAAGAGAGACAAATCTGTTTCAGAGGGTACAATAAACAAACCTTATGAGCTGGACTGGCAATGGGAGTGCTGAGCGTGAGATTAGATTTGTCTTCACTGGAGTTGGGTGTTTTCTGCGTTAGTTCAGGTGAAGAGGGACCACCGCTGGGGATCAGGCGGACAGACTCACTTGTGTCGTTGGAGAACAAAAAACGGTGGTTGTAAATAACATCAAGCTGTTTGCAGAAGTGGTTGAGGGGGAAACCCACAACATTTAGGAAGTCTCCATTAACGTACTCTACCAGCATGCCACCGAGAGCTTGAATACCATAACCACCAGCCTTATCCCTGAAACACACAGACAACACGTTTATCTCACCACATTTTTGTCACAGCAGCACATAAGACTCAGATTCAGGTTTGGATTTGTAATTTATTTTTCAAATGTACTTATATTTATGTTTATTAAATTTGTTCATTTTTTACAAAAGAAACAATACAAGACAATCCCATAAATGATAATGTACAAAATATAAAAAAATGAAAGGTAGCAGAAAGAAGAATAAATCTTATTATATCTGCCCCTTTTTTCCAACAATCAGATTAAACAATAATAATCTTCAACCAACAGTACAAAATGACTAACTCTTTCTAATTTTCTAACTAATACAATACACATTACGCTATTTCATATATTTTTTTTAACACATTTGTTTTGATCATTTTCTTAAATGTAAACATTGACTTGGCATTTTTAACTACATTCTCCAAGCCATTCCATAATCTAATTCCCTGGATTGAGGTAGAACGTCCCTTCAAACTGGTTCTGAATTGTGGTTTTACAAACATCTGTCCCCTTAAGATTATAACAACTTTGTCTTTTAACAAAATGCATTTGGATATTTAAAGGTAATGCATTATTTTGAGCTCTATACATAACTGATAAAATATTATAGTCTACCAAATCATGGAACTTCAATAACTTCAGTTGATAAAATAATGTACTTGATGGATGACGGTAATGTTTTCTAGTGATAATTCTTACAGCTCTTTTCTGTAATACAAAAATAGGCTTTGTGATTGTTTTACACGCATTCCCCCAAACATCAATACAATAGATTAAGTGTGGAACAATGATTGTGTTATACAACAAATACAGAGCTTTATCATTCAATAGGTCTCTGACTTTGTACAGTACTGCAATCGATTTAGCTATTTTTATTCTTACAGAATTTATGTGTTGTTTCCATGTCAGTTTGTCATCAATGATAACACCCAAAAACTTCACCTCACTCACTCTACAAATCTCAACATCCTCAATTTTGAGTGGAACATCAACAGTTTTCTTTTTATTACTGAATATCATGTAATTAGTTTTTTCTAGATTTAATGATAATTTATTTATTTTAAACCAAGTTTGTATCTTGACAAATTCTGTCTTTATCAATTCCAACATTTGTTCTATATCTTCACCTAAACAGAAAAAAGTGGTATCATCAGCAAAAAGTACACATTTAAGGAGTCCTGACACATTTACCAAGTCATTCACATATAAAATAAATAGCTTTGGTCCAAGTACAGAGCCTTGGGGAACTCCACATGTGATATTACAGAGGTCAGATCTTACATCATTTATTTGTACAAATTGTTTCCTATCTTTTAAATAGCTAGATACCCACTGTAATGCTGGTCCTCTAATACCATATTTGTTCAGTTTTTCAAGGAGAATGGTGTGATCAATAGTATCGAATGCTTTTTTTAAATCAACAAAAATACTGATACAATATTGTTTTTGATCGACAGCAGTAGTTATTTGTTCCATTAATTCCATGAGAGCCATTGATGTAGAGTTTTTTGCTCTAAACCCATACTGACTGTTGCTTAGAATATTTTGTTTATCTATAAATTGATCTAGTCTGTTTACAAATAGTTTTTCAAGAATTTTTGAAAACTGTGGTAACAAGGATATAGGTCTATAATTGTTGAACACACATTTATCACCATTTTTAAAAATGATGGAACAGACTTTAATATTTATCTGGAAATGAACCATGCCAAATAGAACAAGGCAAACATCAGGTGTCAAAGTCCATAAAGCAACAGGTTCACAAAGCTAACCGTTGAAAGTTTTGTATCNTTATGTTTATGTTTATTAAATTTGTTCATTTTTTTTACAAAAGAAACAATACAAGACAATCCCATAAATGATAATGTACAAAATATAAAAAAATGAAAGGTAGCAGAAAGAAGAATAAATCTTATTATATCTGCCCCTTTTTTCCAACAATCAGATTAAACAATAATAATCTTCAACCAACAGTACAAAATGACTAACTCTTTCTAATTTTCTAACTAATACAATACACATTACGCTATTTCATATATATTTTTTAACACATTTGTTTTGATCATTTTCTTAAATGTAAACATTGACTTGGCATTTTTAACTACATTCTCCAAGCCATTCCATAATCTAATTCCCTGGATTGAGGTAGAACGTCCCTTCAAACTGGTTCTGAATTGTGGTTTTACAAACAACTCTGTCCCCTTAAGATTATAACAACTTTGTCTTTTAACAAAGTGCATTTGGATATTTAAAGGTAATGCATTATTTTGAGCTCTATACATAACTGATAAAATATTATAGTCTACCAAATCATGGAACTTCAATAACTTCAGTTGATAAAATAATGTACTTGATGGATGACGGTAATGTTTTCTAGTGATAATTCTTACAGCTCTTTTCTGTAATACAAAAATAGGCTTTGTGATTGTTTTACACGCATTCCCCCAAACATCAATACAATAGATTAAGTGTGGAACAATGATTGTGTTATACAACAAATACAGAGCTTTATCATTCAATAGGTCTCTGACTTTGTACAGTACTGCAATCGATTTAGCTATTTTTATTCTTACAGAATTTATGTGTTGTTTCCATGTCAGTTTGTCATCAATGATAACACCCAAAAACTTCACCTCACTCACTCTACAAATCTCAACATCCTCAATTTTGAGTGGAACATCAACAGTTTTCTTTTTATTACTGAATATCATGTAATTAGTTTTTTCTAGATTTAATGATAATTTATTTATTTTAAACCAAGTTTGTATCTTGACAAATTCTGTCTTTATCAATTCCAACATTTGTTCTATATCTTCACCTAAACAGAAAAAAGTGGTATCATCAGCAAAAAGTACACATTTAAGGAGTCCTGACACATTTACCAAGTCATTCACATATAAAATAAATAGCTTTGGTCCAAGTACAGAGCCTTGGGGAACTCCACATGTGATATTACAGAGGTCAGATCTTACATCATTTATTTGTACAAATTGTTTCCTATCTTTTAAGTAGCTAGATACCCACTGTAATGCTGGTCCTCTAATACCATATTTGTTCAGTTTTTCAAGGAGAATGGTGTGATCAATAGTATCGAATGCTTTTTTTAAATCAACAAAAATACTGATACAATATTGTTTTTGATCGACAGCAGTAGTTATTTGTTCCATTAATTCCATGAGAGCCATTGATGTAGAGTTTTTTGCTCTAAACCCATACTGACTGTTGCTTAGAATATTTTGTTTATCTATAAATTGATCTAGTCTGTTTACAAATAGTTTTTCAAGAATTTTTGAAAACTGTGGTAACAAGGATATAGGTCTATAATTGTTGAACACACATTTATCACCATTTTTAAAATGCTTATGCTGCACAGAGTCTAAATTTAAAATGAACCATGCCAAATAGAACAAGGCAAACATCAGGTGTCAAAGTCCATAAAGCAACAGGTTCACAAAGCTAACCGTTGAAAGTTTTGTATCGATCGACTGCTCTATCTAAATTACTGCGCAAAGAGAGATCAATAGCCATTACAAAGTTCACGTGTTTCTTACTTACATGGGTTCCCCACTATTGATGTACTCCCACAGCATATCTTCTGAGAGATCAGAAAACTTCACCTTTGTTTCTTCATAGAAGTCTATCAACTGGTAATCCACTTCTTCGTCTGCAAGGTCAGGGAATTTTTTTTTTAAGTGTTTTTTAATGGAAGCACAAAATTTGACCAAGAAAAGCTCAGCATTAAGAAACTATTGTAAGATACACACTGTGAGCTTTCTCCTTGGAACTGTTTTTGTAAAACATGCTAAAAATGAAGTCTCACTTTAAGAAAACATACGTCACCAAAAATTGAAGGAAGCAGGTTAAACTTACTTTCTTTCTTGTGACAGAGGACGACAGCAACACCAGTTAAGACGCTGTGCTCTTTACCACTCAGGCTGAAAAAGAAGACAGTTAAGAACATAAAAATATTCTTATAAGTCTTTGTATTCCCATGTGGGATCTAAAACCATGTAAATCATACGTACCATGACAGCATCCTGTATGCATCGTGTTTGTCCACCGGCTTCTCCAGAATCATTCCATCTATGGTCTGTGGAAATTAAAACCAGTGAAAACTATAGCAGGCAAAGAGCAAGTCCTGTCATCCTTTATTTAACTTACCACGATTGTGTCTGCTCCAATCACCATGTCAGGAGTTTTCAGATGTTTCTAAAGCAAAGAAAATATTAAATATCATCCAGCTTGTATAATTCTGTTTGTTGTACATAGAAGTAGGCATACTTACAACGGGCATTCTCCGAGCCACCTCCAGGGCTTTCTGCCTGGCTGTCTCCACAGCATACTCATGAGGCTCTTTAAAAAGTTCCTTGTTGAGGGTTTCTTTAAACCAAGACGGTACCACCTCAAAACGCAAACCCTGACAAGCAAAGGACCACAGATTATAGATAAAATACTTGTTATAGTTTTTTATCCATATTAGCATCATTAACATTTGAATTAGCATAAACAATAATCAGTCAAGGAAAAAGCTGTGTTTTGAAGTATGGCATAAAAATCTTTGACTCCAAAATTAATTCTTCACTTAGGCGTGAGAGTTGTTCCTTATAGAGTGAACCAAAGGAAGTATTTGTTTTGTGCTAAATGTGTGCTACAAAGTCAATAAATTTGAATTTCATGAATTTAGAGCTTACACTGTGTAGTTAAAGCCTCATTGCACCATGAGTCAATGTTTCACGAGTGAAACAGTGTGTCCGTAATTCTGAATTGTGTCTGTACATTTCCAGTTAAGAGTATTTCTGTTTTATATAAATCAATACAACTTTCAATTCTGACGTTGAAACTTCAGTTATTCATGTTTCAGTTGTAAGTGCAACCATTATATATTTAAGAAAAAAAGTCCAGTAAGCATTGATATGGAGCCAGTATGGAGTTCACTGTGCACGGACCATTGCTTTCATTTCCGTCAATGTGGTTAATCGGTTATGCTCCAAGATAATGTTGAAGGAAAACGTACAATAATCAATCAATGCATCCATCCATCCCTGGGGTCTCCTCCCAGTCTGACATGCCTGAAGCCCCTCCCTAAGGAGGTGCCCAGGGAGCATCCTTACCAGATGCCCGGACCACCTCACCTGGCTCCTCTCGATGCGCAGGAGCAGGTTCTGCTCTGAGTCTCTCCTGATAACTGAACTTCTCACCCTGTCTCTAAGGGAGAGTCCAGCTACCCTGCAGAGGAAACTCATTTCAACCTCCTGTATCTATGACCTCATTTTTACTGTCACTATACAGATCTCGTGACCACAGGTGAGGGTAGTAGACAGAGAGCTTTGCCTGATAGCTCAGCTCCCTCTTCACCACAACAGACCGGTACCGAGTCCACAATACTGCACCAATCTGTCTGTCATTCTCACGCTCCACTCTTCCTTCACTCATGAACAAAACCCAGAGATACTTGAACTCCTCCACTTGAGGCAGAACCTCACCCTCGACCTGAAGAGAGCAATCCACCCTTTTCCGAATGAGGACCATGACCTCAGATTTGGAGGTGCTGATTCTCATCCCAGCTGCTTCACACTCAACTGTGAACCGCTCCAGTGAGAGCTGAAGATCACGGCACGATGACGCCAACAGAACCACAGCATCTGTGAAGAGCAGAGATGGAATCCTGAGGCCACAGAACCGGACTCCCTCCACCTCCTGGCTGCACCGAGAAATTCAGTCCATAAAAGTTGTGAACAGAATCGGTGAGAACAGGCAGTCCTGGCGGGGTCCAACTCCCACCCAGAAGAGGTCTGGCTTACTACTGGCAATGCAACCAGACTCTCACACACTGCTTGTTGAGGCGTGGGACGTGGCCCACTCAGACTCAGTGTCCCCCGCCTCAGCTGCGATGCTGTTAAAGCTCTCCCAGAGTGAGGGGAAGATATTTCTGACGGGTTCTTCTGCCAGGTGTTCCTGGCAAACCCTTACTACACATGTGGGTCTACCAGGTCTGTCCGACATCTTTCACTGCCATCTGACCCAACTCACTACCAGGTGGTGATCAGCTGACAGCTCAGCTCTTCACTCGAGTGTCCAAAACAAACGTCTGCAAATCAGATGACACGACTACAAAATCAATCATGGATTTACCACCTACGGCATCCTGGTGCCAAGTGCACTTATGGACACCCTTATGTTCGAAAACGTTGTGTATGATGGACAAACTATGACCAGCGCAGACGTCCAACAACACAACACCACTCGGGTTCAGGTCAGAGGTCGTTCCTCCCAGTCACGCCCCTCCAGGTCATGATGTCATTACCCAGTTGGGCAGTGAAGTCCCCCCAGCAGAATAAAGTTATAATAATGAACTCATAATAACTTATGTCATCTAAAAAACATGTTAATGTTGCTTTGAACGTCTTAATCAAACACAAACCGCATTTCGTAGTATCTCCTGTCTTCTAGGAGAGGCACTGGCCAGCACCACCAGTTTACCAACCAGTTTGGAAATGACTGGATTCAGCACCATGGTGGCCTTCAGTGTTTAACTGACCTGCAGGTGAACACAGTTAAACATTACACATGTGGCCTCATTTACGACACGGACTCAGGACAAAAATAACTTCTTGGCTTCAGTTGTTCACAGAAGTCACTCTTTTAGCTCTGAAAGTATCATCTGATCAATTATTGATGACTTAAATGAACTAGTTATCAATAAAAGTTTGACATCAGTCAGCCTGCTACCACAATACTGGTGTGTCTCCTGTCTTCTATACAACGACAGTAACAAGAGAAATCGGTACAGTAACTTATAAGTAACTATAAAAACAGTATTTAACATCTGAGCCCACTTTAAAGCAGTAAACGCGCGACATTTACATTTAAATTAGTCTCTGCCTGGAGCAAACTGCACTCAACTTTAAAGCAGTTTGACACGTTTAGTTAGCAGCTGACCCGAAAATAACTTGACTCAGTAAACAAGAATCTGTTTTAAGATAAATATGTTTGCATTTAACGATAACAAATACTTGTTAGCAGCAGTTACTCACCTGCAGGAGCCAGGAGAAGCTGACAGAGCCAGGACAACCCACGAAACGCAGCAGCAAACGTGGTGACGTCAGGAAAGAAGGCGGATTTTTTTTTCTTCTTCGTGGATATTTTGGCTGTTGGCGAACAACGTATGATGCGCATTGCCGCCACCTACCGGTATGGAGTGTGGGTAAGAATGTACATCCCACCAACCTGGTTTGTCTCTGGAATGAGAAACTGAAGCAACACTGCCAGTCCTCACACAGACTCTCCGCAGGCAGTATACAGTATTTGTTGTCTTGTGTATTCATGAGAGGATAAGTAAGTCGTGATATTCCTTCAGCTTTAGATAATAAAACACGTCCTCTAAAACTTAGGTCTCTTTGAAGCCATAGATTAAAACGTTTTTTGGTTTGGTCAATTAATGGAGCAAAGTTTAAAGAGCATCTTTCTGAGTTGTTTTTGGAGATAATTATGCCTAAATATGTTACACTTTCTTTGACAGGGATATTAGATATAAATTTTGAAGTACAGTCTTTAACTGGTAAAAGTTCACATTTTTTAAAGTTCAAGTGAAGTCCTGAAACATTAGAGAAGGTTTGGATTAAATTTAAAGCTGGTGAAATTTGACTGCTGTCTTTTAAAAAAAGAGTAGTATCATCAGCTAACATACTAATTTGAATTTCTTTACCAAAAACAGAAATACCTTTTAGTTGATTTATAGAAATAAAGTCAGCAAGAATTTGGGTGGCTAAAAGGAAGAGATAAGGGGAAATTGGGCAACCCTGCCTAATTCCTCGATTTAAGTTAAATCTAGGGGAGGTACCATTTTTTAATTTGACAGAACAGTTAGCATTTTTATATAATGTTTTAATTGAACTACAAAAGAAGGGCCCGAATCCAAATTTATGAAGACAGCTGAAGATAAAATTGTGATTAATAGAGTCAAACGCTTTGTAAAAGTCTAAGAAGAGTATGAAGCTATTATCAGTAATTAATTCTGAGTAGTCAAGGATATCAAGAACAAGTCGTATATTATTGGAAATGTGCCTATTTTGCATAAATCCAGATTGTGCCTCTCCAATAATTGTATTTAGTACAGATTTAATTCTTTCCGCAAAAATTGATGCCAGGATTTTGTAGTCGTTGTTCAAAAGACATATAGGGCGCCAATTATCAATAAGTAATTTATCTTTTTTGGGCTTAGGTATAAGGGTAATGATCCCTTGATTTAAAGTAGCGGGGAGAGTTCTTTTTTCAATGCTCTCTAAAAATACTTTAGTAAGAAAAGGAGCAAGTTGATCACTAAATTGCTTATAGAATTCCCCTGTTAGCCCATCTGACCCAGGAGATTTGTTATTTTTTAGACGATTTATAGATGAAAGAGTTTCATTAACTGTAAGAGGAGAATCACACATCTCACGTTCAGAGTCAAGGATGTTCTGCGTGTTGACTGATTTTAAGAATGGCTCAGGGTTTTTGTCAGAGTGACTAAGAGCATAAAGTTTACTGTAAAAAGAGCTGATATAGTTTGCAATAATTTTTGGATCAGAGGATACTTGGCCTTCTATATTTAATTCATGGAGCGTATTGGATTTGGCACGATGTTTTTCTAGTTGAAAGAAATAGGAGGAGTTACTTTCTCCTTCTTCCAACCATTTTAATCTTGATCTTACAAAGGCTCCTTCTGCCCTATTTTTATAAATTTCGTCCAGCTTATTCTGTAAAATAGCTAAATTTAATTTATCATTGTCTGAGAGGTCTAGAGGACTCTTTTTGGAGAGCGTCATAATTTCACCAATGATTTTATTTTCTTCAGCTTTCTTGGTCTTTTTAAAGTCAGAGCCAAATTGCCTTAGAAATTTTGTAGTCTCAAATTTAAATAACTCCCAGTTGACACCAAATTTATTTTCAGAGTTGGCTTTATCAAAAAAATAAGAGATTGTTTGGGAGATTTTTTGCTGTACTGGGTGCATTTTAAGTAATGAATTGTTTAAAATCCAGTAAGCTTTCCTATTCTGTGTTTGGCTTTCAGTAAAATGTAATGAAATAAATATTGCTTTGTGGTCAGTGAGAGGAGTCGGAAGAATGTTAACAGTAAAGTTATTATTTGGTAGGTGATCAGACACTAACCAATAATCAATACGAGATTGTTTAGATCCATCATTATTACTCCAGGTGTAAATAGTGTCTAAAGGAAATTTTTCTCTCCAGATGTCCTTTAAACTGTATCTCTGCATAAAAGATTTTAGAGGAGTGTTAGAATCTTGAGCTCGAGGAGGCCATTTGTCCAATTGATTGTTTAGTATCATATTGAAATCCCCTCCCATGAGGATAATTGCATTAGGAAATTTGTTTAGACCATCGGCTAGATTTTGTTCTATCAGAGAGAGAAGTTGTAAGTTTTCATTTTTTGAGTTATAACCATAAATATTTATGGTAATTATGATTTTATTATAGTATGACAATATTGTAAATACAAAATGTCCCTGAGAATCAGATTTATTCAAAAGGATGTCACCTTCAAATTTGTTTTTGAGTGTAAGAGTGCCAGCTGAATGCTGGCTACCATGTGATGAATATAGGGTGTTGCCCCACTGGTTTTTCCAAAAATTTATGTCATCACTAGTAGAGTGTGACTCTTGAAAGAAAAAAAGATCTGTATTTTGTTGTTTGGCAAAAAGAAATAAAGCTTTCCGTTTTGTGGAATTTTTTAACCCCCTGGCATTCAAAGAACATATAGATAACGACAGTGTTATAAAAAGAGATGTAAGTTTTAGTGAATGTGCTGTGTTGCTTTCAGCCTGTGCGCTGATTTACAGAAAAGTTGGAAGAATAAACCATAAATGTTATTTTTGTTAACGCTACTTAATAAGAACAATTTCAGAGAGCAAAAAGTGCAATCTGTTTTAGTTGAATTTGAATCTTCTACATCAAGATGAACTTTTTTCTGAACAAGGTGCATAAAATGCTAGTTTAAAGTCTCAGCTCCCAGTGCCTACAGATCTTGTGACTCCAGGATTCCTCTTCTATCCGGAGTATCCGGGTTTTGATAATATCAGGGTTATTCACGCTCATCTCCTCACCTTGTTCAATGAGTGCTTTTTTGTGTGCTGGTTCTTTAGAAGGTGTCCCCTCTGGTGAGATAGGCAGCAGTGGAAAGTCTTCTTCATCCGGAGGTAGGGGATTCGCCATTTTGATATAGTCGTGTCCCGCGTTAGCTACATTCTTGCTGGAAGCTGGTGCTTTGTTCTCTTTGGAAGATCTTTTCCTATCTTTTGAAAACATTGTTGCGCTATCAAAAGGGTTTTTCTTCCCTGTTCAGACGAATAGCGCAAAGAAAGTAACGTTTTTAGCATTAAAATGAAGGTTTTCCAGTTGCATTAATAACAATTGGCGCCACAGGTTGAAAAGGAGCGTCCGCTCAAGTCGCCATCTTGGTCGCCTCTCCTCTCATGAATACTTTTTTATTTTTTTTTTTATTTACTACAGATACATTTACAATCATAAGAATGTGAACAAAAAGAACAAGGGACAAGATTACAAGAACAAGGAACACAGAGAAAAAATAAAAAAATAACTATGCCAGGGGGGTGCCAGATTTCTACAATGAGTGCATAAAAAATAAAATTATACATTAAATATACTCAAGAGAGAGGTGACCAAGATGGCGGAAGAATGTAGCTAACGCGGTATTGATATTATCAAAACCCTCTCCAAGAAACTTTACGGTGTTCCAGAAACTGTCTCAAAAGAAGACGTGAGAAAAGAAACCATCAAGATCTGTCAAACCATCTTCCCTGAAGGGAAACTCAAGCTACCTGATGTGATTGATACTGTCCACCGTTTGGGAAAAATAAAAGAAAATAATAATAAACCTAGAGGAATCATCCTGCAGTTTTCTTCCAGAACCTACAGAGATGCTGTGTGGAGAGCTGCAAAAAATAACACCTTCTTGAAGGAACGCCATCTTCGCTTCACAGAGGACCTGTGTCCAGCGGACCGGATAACCAGAGCAGCACTTTGGCCAGCGATCGAGGCAGCGAGAAAAGAGGGGAAGATCGCCTACTTCGTGGGAGCCCGAGCCTACGTGAACGGTAAAGAAGTGGATCTCCCTGTGAACTAACATGGACACTCCACTCCCCTACTAACTCCGGATAGAAGAGGATTCCTGGAGTCACAAGATCTGTAGGCACTGGGAGCTGAGACTTTAAACTAGCATTTTATGCACCTTGTTCAGAAAAAAGTTCATCTTGATGTAGAAGATTCAAATTCAACTAAAACAGATTGCACTTTTTGCTCTCTGAAATTGTTCTTATTAAGTAGCGTTAACAAAAATAACATTTATGGTTTATTCTTCCAACTTTTCTGTAAATCAGCGCACAGGCTGAAAGCAACACAGCACATTCACTAAAACTTACATCTCTTTTTATAACACTGTCGTTATCTATATGTTCTTTGAATGCCAGGGGGTTAAAAAATTCCACAAAACGGAAAGCTTTATTTCTTTTTGCCAAACAACAAAATACAGATCTTTTTTTCTTTCAAGAGTCACACTCTACTAGTGATGACATAAATTTTTGGAAAAACCAGTGGGGCAACACCCTATATTCATCACATGGTAGCCAGCATTCAGCTGGCACTCTTACACTCAAAAACAAATTTGAAGGTGACATCCTTTTGAATAAATCTGATTCTCAGGGACATTTTGTATTTACAATATTGTCATACTATAATAAAATCATAATTACCATAAATATTTATGGTTATAACTCAAAAAATGAAAACTTACAACTTCTCTCTCTGATAGAACAAAATCTAGCCGATGGTCTAAACAAATTTCCTAATGCAATTATCCTCATGGGAGGGGATTTCAATATGATACTAAACAATCAATTGGACAAATGGCCTCCTCGAGCTCAAGATTCTAACACTCCTCTAAAATCTTTTATGCAGAGATACAGTTTAAAGGACATCTGGAGAGAAAAATTTCCTTTAGACACTATTTACACCTGGAGTAATAATGATGGATCTAAACAATCTCGTATTGATTATTGGTTAGTGTCTGATCACCTACCAAATAATAACTTTACTGTTAACATTCTTCCGACTCCTCTCACTGACCACAAAGCAATATTTATTTCATTACATTTTACTGAAAGCCAAACACAGAATAGGAAAGCTTACTGGATTTTAAACAATTCATTACTTAAAATGCACCCAGTACAGCAAAAAATCTCCCAAACAATCTCTTATTTTTTTTGATAAAGCCAACTCTGAAAATAAATTTGGTGTCAACTGGGAGTTATCCAAGACTGCTCATTCCCTGAACGATTTCAGGCCTGTTGCCCTGACTTCTTTAGTCATGAAGTCATTTGAAAAACTGGTTCACAAGACCCTCTTGTCAAAAGTTGAAGATCATTTGGACCCACTTCAATTTGCTTATCGTTCACATAGAGGGGTGGAGGACGCAACAGGAACTCTTTTAAATAAGGTTTTAGGACACCTTGAAGGTGCAAAAACATTTGTAAGATTGCTTTTTATCGACTTTTCATCTGCTTTTAACTGTATCCAGCCCCACATTTTAGCAGAGAAATTACAAAGTCTGTACGGTCTTGACTTCGGCCTCATATGTTGGCTTGTGGACTTTTTAACTGCTCGGTCTCAGAGGGTGAGAGTTAATGGGGTCCTCTCTGATGTCCTTCTGTCCTCTACTGGTTCCCCTCAGGGCTGTGTTCTTTCGCCTCTTTTATTTATTTTATACACAAACGATTGTTGCAGCCATTTCCCTCAGCGTCACATTGTCAAGTTTGCTGATGACTCTGTCATACTGTCCCTTCTGAGCAGTGATGACCCAGACCCCGGGCCTGTGATTGGGGACTTCACAGCATGGTGTGAGTCTTCCTTTTTAAAATTAAATGTTTCTAAAACAAAGGAGATGATAATCGATTTCAGGAAAAATTCTTCAGTAACAGCACCCGTGGTCATTGACGGTGAAGCTGTGGAGGTAGTGCAACAATATAAATACCTGGGAACTGTTTTCGATGATAAATTGACCTTTGACCTTCATGTGAATGCACTTTGCAAAAAGGCCCACCAGAGGATGTATTTTTATCGGAAGCTTTGTGGTTTTAATGTTGATTCAACTTTTATGAGAATGTTTTATTCATGTTTTATTGAGTCTATTTTAACATTTTCCTTCATCTGTTGGTTTGGACTTTTGACCTGTAAGAACAAAAGCAAACTCTCGGGGATTGTCAGGATGTGCAGCAAAACTGCTGGCATAGACCTAAGGAACCTCGCAGACCTACACAAGGTGAGGTCAGTGAACAAGGCCAGGCAGATTCTGGCAAACCCTGATCACCCACTCCATGACGAGTTCAGGTTGCTTCCATCTGGACGCAGGTTTCTACAACCCAAATGTAGAACGAACAGATTTAAAAACTCATTTATCCCAGTAGCAATTAGGTTTCTTAATGCACAATAATTTTAACACTGTTATTTTAATGTTTTATTGTCTTGTGTTGATATGTGTATGTGTGTGTAAGTGCATATGTATGTATGAAACTGTGCACTCCTATTGACTGCAAATCTAATTGCCCCTCGGGGATAATAAAGGAACTTGAAACTTGAAACTTATTTAAATTTGAGACTACAAAATTTCTAAGGCAATTTGGCTCTGACTTTAAAAAGACCAAGAAAGCTGAAGAAAATAAAATCATTGGTGAAATTATGACGCTCTCCAAAAAGAGTCCTCTAGACCTCTCAGACAATGATAAATTAAATTTAGCTATTTTACAGAATAAGCTGGACGAAATTTATAAAAATAGGGCAGAAGGAGCCTTTGTAAGATCAAGATTAAAATGGTTGGAAGAAGGAGAAAGTAACTCCTCCTATTTCTTTCAACTAGAAAAACATTGTGCCAAATCCAATACGCTCCATGAATTAAATATAGAAGGCCAAGTATCCTCTGATCCAAAAATTATTGCAAACTATATCAGCTCTTTTTACAGTAAACTTTATGCTCTTAGTCACTCTGACAAAAACCCTGAGCCATTCTTAAAATCAGTCAACACGCAGAACATCCTTGACTCTGAACGTGAGATGTGTGATTCTCCTCTTACAGTTAATGAAACTCTTTCATCTATAAATCGTCTAAAAAATAACAAATCTCCTGGGTCAGATGGGCTAACAGGGGAATTCTATAAGCAATTTAGTGATCAACTTGCTCCTTTTCTTACTAAAGTATTTTTAGAGAGCATTGAAAAAAGAACTCTCCCCGCTACTTTAAATCAAGGGATCATTACCCTTATACCTAAGCCCAAAAAAGATAAATTACTTATTGATAATTGGCGCCCTATATGTCTTTTGAACAACGACTACAAAATCCTGGCATCAATTTTTGCGGAAAGAATTAAATCTGTACTAAATACAATTATTGGAGAGGCACAATCTGGATTTATGCAAAATAGGCACATTTCCAATAATATACGACTTGTTCTTGATATCCTTGACTACTCAGAATTAATTACTGATAATAGCTTCATACTCTTCTTAGACTTTTACAAAGCGTTTGACTCTATTAATCACAATTTTATCTTCAGCTGTCTTCATAAATTTGGATTCGGGCCCTTCTTTTGTAGTTCAATTAAAACATTATATAAAAATGCTAACTGTTCTGTCAAATTAAAAAATGGTACCTCCCCTAGATTTAACTTAAATCGAGGAATTAGGCAGGGTTGCCCAATTTCCCCTTATCTCTTCCTTTTAGCCACCCAAATTCTTGCTGACTTTATTTCTATAAATCAACTAAAAGGTATTTCTGTTTTTGGTAAAGAAATTCAAATTAGTATGTTAGCTGATGATACTACTCTTTTTTTAAAAGACAGCAGTCAAATTTCACCAGCTTTAAATTTAATCCAAACCTTCTCTAATGTTTCAGGACTTCACTTGAACTTTAAAAAATGTGAACTTTTACCAGTTAAAGACTGTACTTCAAAATTTATATCTAATATCCCTGTCAAAGAAAGTGTAACATATTTAGGCATAATTATCTCCAAAAACAACTCAGAAAGATGCTCTTTAAACTTTGCTCCATTAATTGACCAAACCAAAAAACGTTTTAATCTATGGCTTCAAAGAGACCTAAGTTTTAGAGGACGTGTTTTATTATCTAAAGCTGAAGGAATATCACGACTTACTTATTCTGCACTTTCCCTAGACTTAGACAATCAAACATTAAAGACTATTGACCAAATGCTGTTTAATTTCCTATGGAAAAATCGTATTCATTACTTAAGGAAATCTGTGGTAATGAGCTCATACGAGAAAGGAGGCTTAAATTTTCTCGATTTCACAACTCTAAACAACACCTTCAAAGTAAATTGGATAAAATCATATTTAAAAAATCCGTCTTCCATGTGGAATATTTTCCCACATCACATCTTCTCAAATTTAGGAGGGCTCGATTTTCTCCTCCTCTGTAATTACAATATAGATAAAGTACCAGTAAAACTTTCTGCATTTCACAAACAAACACTTCTTTCATGGGCACTTATTTATAAACATAATTTTTCCCCTCATAATTTTTTTATTTGGAATAACAAATTTATCCTTTACAATAACAAATCACTTTTTTATCCACAATGGTTCAACCAAAACATCCTTCTAGTGGGTCAACTGTTTAAGAAAAATGGATGTTTACTCAGTTATAATGAATTCAACATGAAGTTTAACCTTGCTGTCACTTCTAAAGAGTATGATATTGTGTTTGATGCTGTTACTAGTGAAATTTGTGAACTCTTTAGAAACAATGTTTTTGATGAACAGAAATCCTTGTTGAATGTAACTGACACCACTGTTGGTAAAGCTTGTTTTTCTTCAACATGTAGGAACAACAGAATTATCCGTGCCCTGTTCCAGCAGGATATTATTTCTATCCCCTCATCTGTCTTCTACTGGAGAAACTTTGTCCCTGACTCACAATGGAAAAATGTGTGGACATTTCATCAGAAACTGATGATAAACAACAAAATGAAAGATGTCTCCTTTAAACTGTTACACAGAATATATCCTACTAATCAATTCATGAAGAAATATATCAAAACAATTGACCCCAACTGTAAATTTTGCAAAGAGCACCCCGAAACAATCAGTCATTTATTCTGGAATTGTTGTATCATTAAGACATTTTGGAAGCATTGTAATAATTTTATCATCAGTAATATTGATTCAAAATTTTCGTTAAGATATGAACACATTATTTTTGGCTTTCACGAAAAGAATATTAATGTTAAAAAAAACTGGCAATTAATTTAATTATAATATTTGGCAAATACCATATTCACAAATGTAAATTTTCATCATCTTCGCCTTTTTTTCCAGGCTTAATTAAAGAAATAGAATTATATTTATGCACCATTTCTAAGAGTAACAACAAGAAAGCTATAAACACGTTTGAATGTTGTAGCTCCTTGAGTATATTTAATGTATAATTTTATTTTTTATGCACTCATTGTAGAAATCTGGCACCCCCCTGGCATAGTTATTATTTTTTTCTCTGTGTTCCTTGTTCTTGTATTCTTGTCCTTTGTTCTGTTTGTTCACATTCTTATGATTGTAAATGTATCTGTAGTAAATTAATAAAAAATAAATAAATAAAAATAAACGCAGTTCGCTTCTTTTCTTTTTTTTAATACTAGTGATCATGAAAATAGCGCCCCTTCATTTCCGGAATGCAATAGCACCACTTCCGGGACTGACAGTGGTCCTCCAGGCTGCAGCGAGGTGTACTTGCTCACGTGTGCGAACTGCGAAGCGAAATAACAACAGCTTAAAAGGGATATTAGGGTTACAGAAGGGAATGAGGAGGAAATTTGCAAGACAAGGAAAGCATTATTTATGGAAGCGGTTATGTCTCATATTTAAAACTAAAATGGATTAGCAGAAATGCTTTTTCATTTCAAAGTCAAGCAGCATTTTTTGACTCATAAATAAAATTTAAAATGAATAATCCAAACTGCATTTTCATTTTCTTCTTCGAGACTGCTCAATTTGTAAATTAATTAAAATGATAAATAAAATATCATTTAACATTTAATTTTCAAAATATGTCCTAGTAAAAAGGGACCAAAATTCATTTTGAAATGTCAATTTTGAAAATTAAAATGAAATAGCAGAAATGCTTTTCCATTTCAAAGTCAAGCTGCCTTTTTTGTCTCATAAATAAAATTTAAATTAAATCATTTTCATTTTCTAAATCAAGACTGCTCATTGTGTAAATTAATTAAAAAGATAAATAAAATAACGTTTAACATTTAATTTTCAAAACATGTCCCAGTAAAAAGTGACCAAAATTCATTTTGAAATGTCAATTTTGAAAATTAAAATGAAATAGCAGAAATGCTTTTTAATTTCAAAGTCAAGCTGCCTTTTTTGTCTCATAAATAAAATTTAAATTAAATCATTTTCATTTTCTAAATCAAGACTGCTCATTTTGTAGCAGAGCTCCAGAGGAAACTAAGAACAATTTGCATTTTCATTTTCACTCTCAACCGTGCTCAAAGTGTAACATTAATCAATCTCAGTTGGCAATTCCAATTGGCTGCTTCACAACGCCCACTGAATCACTGATTGGCTGTTTTAGCAGCAGGCGGAGTTTTAGACAGGAAAGTGTCCTGCTGCCGATACTTGGTTAAACAGATGTCTCCCTCCAGTGCACGTGCACACACAGCTGCTCCGTTGCAGAGGCTGCAAAGATATACAGTATATGTTAGTGTTACTGAGTTTAATTTCTGTTAATAACTGATTACAAATCAGCGTCTTTTACACGAGCGTAGCCAGGATTTTCCAAGGGGCTATACATAGTTCCCAGACACGCCCCCATACCGGCTTCCGCACCACATCTGAAGGCAGAGAAAGGCAAAATGGCGAACAGAGCAAATTATACGGACAAAAACACGAGCTACCACAGCTTCACCAAGGAACAACAGCAAAATGGCAGTGGTCGAGTTAAATGAGTTTGAGAAAGAAATCATGGCAGACGAATCAGACAACTTGTCACAAAGTAGTTACTCCGATATCATTAATTATTTAATTACTACAAAGAGCGCACACCGGATTCACAGCACAGAGCTTTACAGCACAGAGCTTTACAGCTTTAAATCCAAAAAAGATGTGTAAACTGTCTCAATCAGATCTAACCAGCTAAAAAAAGGTTTAACTAAAATAACACACAGCCAGCACAAACAGTCCAGGCTGAACACGGACCAGAACCAGCACTTTGAGTGTTACCGTGTTGGAAGTTAGCATGTTGTTAGCATCTGGAGCGGATGGTCCGTCGAGCTCATCGGACGGCTCCGTCGCGGCCGCGGGTGCACGTCCCATGGGACCGACGCGTCGCCCGCACGACTTGGCTCCCGTCCTCCTTCTCCCACTGGGACGGTCTCCCCGGTGGACCGTGAGGAGGCCATTGTCGCGTTAGCGAGATGCTAAGCTAGCCACAGCATGCAAGACGGTGTCACTAAAATAATGAAAAAAAAAAAAAAAAAACAGCTCTAACACACAGACAGTTGTACTCTAACATTGTTTCACAAAATGATTTATGTAGAATATTTTGTTTACCGGCCAAAAGCACGATCTTCTGAGCAGATCCAAGCAGAGATGGGGCGGTGTGAGTTTCTCCGATGAAATAAATCCTTCACGGTTTACTTTTTTTTTGATTAAGTGAAACCTGCGCGTTGCCCAAACGTCTACCCGACTGGAACACCCACTGACACAACACGAAGTAACCATTGCAATTAATTAGAAATTAACAAAAAAAACAACGTGAAAAATGGACATCTATTAGAACGCGCTCCAACTGCAGCTTAGCCTTCCTGTGGGAGGGTCAAAAAGGACAACCCACAGATGTGACGTCGCATGGGAACTATGTATTCCTTAAATACAAAATTGGCACTATATTACACAATATATCTGGTGGTCCAGTGGTTAATGAATTGAGTTTCAGTTCCAAGCCTTTTCTTGACATGAGTTCGAATCCCACTCGAGACAACATATTTTACGTTCGTCTTTTATTGGAGAAAAAAAGGAAGGAGTTTGTGTTAACCACAGGCATAAACACAAACTCCTTCTTTTTTTTCTCCAATAAAAGACAAACGTAAAATATCTGGATAGCCCAGCACTTTGGTGTGGACTTGTTCCTGTTTAAAGTGCTTTATAAATAAAATGGTATGGTATGGTTTGGTATACAGTATGTTGCATAATGTAGTGCCAGTTTTGTATTTAAGGAATAGCCCCATGGAAAATCCTGGCTACGCTCATGTAAAAGACGCTGATTTGTAATCAGTTATTAACAGAAATTAAACTCAGTAACACTAACATATACTGTATATCTTTGCAGCCTCTGCAACGGAGCAGCTGTGTGTGCACGTGCACTGGAGGGAGACATCTGTTTAACCAAGTATCGGCAGCAGGACACTTTCCTGTCTAAAACTCCGCCTGCTGCTAAAACAGCCAATCAGTGATTCAGTGGGCGTTGTGAAGCAGCCAATTGGAATTGCCAACTGAGATTGATTAATGTTACACTTTGAGCACGGTTGAGAGTGAAAATGAAAATGCAAATTGTTCTTAGTTTCCTCTGGAGCTCTGCTACAAAATGAGCAGTCTTGATTTAGAAAATGAAAATGATTTAATTTAAATTTTATTTATGAGACAAAAAAGGCAGCTTGACTTTGAAATTAAAAAGCATTTCTGCTATTTCATTTTAATTTTCAAAATTGACATTTCAAAATGAATTTTGGTCACTTTTTACTGGGACATGTTTTGAAAATTAAATGTTAAACGTTATTTTATTTATCTTTTTAATTAATTTACACAATGAGCAGTCTTGATTTAGAAAATGAAAATGATTTAATTTAAATTTTATTTATGAGACAAAAAAGGCAGCTTGACTTTGAAATGGAAAAGCATTTCTGCTATTTCATTTTAATTTTCAAAATTGACATTTCAAAATGAATTTTGGTCCCTTTTTACTAGGACATATTTTGAAAATTAAATGTTAAATGATATTTTATTTATCATTTTAATTAATTTACAAATTGAGCAGTCTCGAAGAAGAAAATGAAAATGCAGTTTGGATTATTCATTTTAAATTTTATTTATGAGTCAAAAAAAATGCTGCTTGACTTTGAAATGAAAAAGCATTTCTGCTAATCCATTTTAGTTTTAAATATGAGACATAACCGCTTCCATAATTATTTACATTTCTCAAATAGGTTACACACTCATGTACAGTAGGTGGCGGTATGCACCTAAAAGTTGTTTGCGATCCGCCATTAAACAAAAGAAGAAGAAGAAACAACAACAGTAATGGCGTCCGACATGATGCTCGCGTTCCTGCTGCAGCTGCTGCAGAACCTGGTCGCTCTGCTGCAGCAGAACCTTCTGGTTCTTCACCACCTGACGGAGCAGAGGAGGCTGCTGAACAGCAGCGTCCAGCACATCCTGGAGCCGCCGCGGAGCTGCGGGACTCGACGGAGGGCCCGCAGGGAGCGGAAGCACTGGGTCCGCCCCGGGAGGACCAGCAGCTGGTGGGACAAGTTCGCGAGCGGCGCTGTGGAGGACAGCGAGTGGCACGAGAACTTCCGCATGTCCAGAGCCTCTCTGCTCGGCCTGACCGAACAGCTTCGTCCACACATCGAGGGCCAGACGACCAACATGCGCGCGCCCATCGACGCGCTGAAGAGAGTGGCGCTCACCGTGTACTACCTGAGCGGGGACGAGGGCGGGCTGCGGAAGACCGCCACCGCCTTCGGAGTGTCGCGGTCGGCCGTGTCCGTGCTCCTCAGGCACACGTGCAGAGCCATCGCGGCCCACCTGGGTCCACGATACATCAAGCTGCCTTCCACGGAGCCGGAAGCCGAGGAGCTGGTGTTGGGCTTCCTGGAGGCGCACGGCATGCCGCAGTGTTTGGGGGCGGTGGACTGCACCCACATCGAGATCAAGAAGCCCCAGCTCCACCCCAAGGACTACATCAACAGCAAGGGCAGGTTCTCCATCAACGTGCAGGCCGTCTGCGACTACAGGTACTAGGGGTGCGAATCTGTGTCTGGAGAATCGATTCCGATTTCTGGTGTCACGATTCAAAGTCAATTTTCGATTCAGAAATGATTTTTCGATTGAAAATGGTCATAAAATTAGTTTCAGTTTTGTAACTGACAAGCTGAAAAGAATAAACAACAATGTAAACAAATAGAACATTTAACAATCTTGGGTTCTGTACTGTATCAATTTTTTTTTTACATCGTTTGATATTATACCAAAAATCGGAACAAATGCTGGAATGCATTATCGGTAAATTCTGTAACCTAAATTACCAGTATTAGGTTAGTTGCCTGGATTTCTCTAAAACAATGAAAGAAAAAGGCGGGGGACACCTGGACAGGTCTCCAGTCCATCATAGACAAATAATTCAATGTGTGTG
>JBBPBX010004272.1:0-20371 GCA_038048925.1 Garcialebias charrua | reverse complement strand
TAAACAGACTTCAGCCTACCATAGTGCATTAACCTTTAACTCAAAATAAAATACAGATTTACGTTTTTTTTTAACATGTTGATTACAGGTAGTAAAAAAAAACGATTTTGGGGCTTTTAGAATCGATTCTGAATCGCCAGGACTATATCGGAATCTAAATTCTTTAAAGGGGACCACAGATGCAAAATTCACTTTTTAATGTTTTTTTACTCAACTTTGGTTATGTATTTCTTTTAAAAAAAAAAACAGTCCTAGGACCAAAAAAATGCACCCAGTGGTTTAATTACTCTAAGTGTATTTATTTTTCAGTGATATAAATGTCTCGTTTTCAAATCCTGCGGCTTGTGATGTCACAAGCCATAGGACAACCCAGAGCCATATACAGGTAGTCCCCGATTTACGAGCGAGATCCGTTACAACGAGGCGCTCGTAAACCGGAAATCTCGTAATTTGGAACGGCCGCCATTTCTCTCGTAAATCCGGAATTTCGCTCGTAAATTGGAACGGTTTTCGCTAGCGCGACTACAAACACTCTATTTTCATCCAAAAACTGCTTATGAGTGCATAAAAATGATCGGAAACGTGTGTCCATATGCTTAGCTAACTAACTGTGGTGAAAAAACACATGAAAACTCAGTATTTTTTTCGTTTTTTCCAAAAATTCGCAGCTCGTAAGTCTGGAACCTCGCAGATCAGAGCGCTCGTAAATCGGGGACTACCTGTAAAGTGAGAGTTGCGACACTTCCATAGAGTTCCGTTGTAAGAATGGAATGCGGAAGTCACGTGGGTCATGGAGGGGGCGATTTGTTCCATGGCTGTTTTACAGTCTGACTCTGCCTGCAGTAGCGCTCCGTCGCCGCCAGAGGGCGCAGCTCCACAAGGTTTCCATAGCCGTTGTTTGGAACGATTGACCGCCTATCGGCGACATCAAAGAGTGTCAGAACTCTCTCTATATATGGCTCTGGGACAACCCACCCCAACCTGAGTCCAGCCCCTCACCTAGCAACCCCTGGTGCGGCTCCACCCACTTCAGTATAAAAGACGTCACGGTTGTTTTTCCTGAGTTCATGTCAGCACAATGGCTACTAGAGTTCGATGTTTTGTTGTTGTTAAAATGCAGTACCGCTAATAACTTATTTACGGGCTCTTAAATCAACCGGACGACTGCTCGCGGACCATATCCGGTCTGCGCCGGATGTGGTCCGTGAACAAAAGCGGTCCCCGCTAGAGAGAGCGTGTATAGCAGTTAGCAGCCAGTGTGTTACTCTGCAGCCTTATTGCTTGTTTTCGAAGAGTCAGACGAAGAGTTTTTAACATGGAGGGTGAACTTATGGATGTTTCTCAGCAGCCTACGCGACGCGTCAGCGCCTCATTTGCCCTGCCCAAAATGGCGTCTGCCTCTGGGTCTGACTCAGGGTCCCCTTTGGAGGGCGGAGTTAATGTAAACAGATTTTTGAAGGGCGTGTCCTTATCATAAACAACGAACGGAAGTGAGAAAAGGCACAACTAGAAAGGGGATATTTTATTATCCAAGAATTATTTTGTGCATTAAATTGAAAGAACATGGTCTGGATAGCCCACAGACATACCATAAAAATGTATAAAACCAATATTTGGTCTCCTTAAAAAAATCTTTTTTTTTCCTGCACCCCTAACAGGTACAGGTTCCTGGACGTGGTGGTGAAGTGGCCTGGGAGCGTGCAGGACGCTCGGGTGTTCGCCAACTCCAGGGTGAACCTGTGCTTCAAGTCTGGCAGGATCCCTGCTCTCAAGAAGCAGATCGTGGACGACGAGGAGGCCATTCCCATTTTTCTGCTCGGTGACCCGGCCTACCCTCTGCTGCCTTTCCTCATGAAGGACTTCTCGAGAGGATGCTCCACGCCTCAGGAGCAATACTTCGAGTTGTGTCTGTGCAGCGGGCGCGTGGTCATCGAGTGCGCGTTTGGCCGCCTCAAAGCAAGGTTCGGTGCTCTGACGAGGCCCATGGACATCAACCTGAGAGATCTGCCCCACGTCATATACACGTGCTTCGTCCTGCACAACTACTGCGAGGCCAACGAGGACCCTGTGGACGAGCACTGTCTGTGGGAGGCCATGCAGGGCGACAAGGACTCACAGCCTCTGACACACATCACTGACTGTATGAGTGACTCTAATGAGGAGGGCGAGAGAGTCAGGAGAGTTCTGACCAAGTACCTCGACCCGTAACAGACGTTAAAACACAAGTCGCTTGTATATATTTTGTTTTGTATGGATTTTTTTTATTAAAACATGAAATATTCCAAAATGTGTAAAAGTAAAATGTGATTATTACAATATGCAAGCCATAGGTTACGAAATGTTTTAGTTACTAATGCGCACGTGTAAAATCAGGCGCCACGTGGCCAAGTACAGGTTGACATCCACCTCAAGCCTTTAGGTCCGTTACATTATTTTTATATACAAACGCGTTGATAGATTTGTTTTAGTATTTTACGTTGTGACAGCGAACTGTCCTCAATGACTGCAGATTTAGATTTGAACTGTTTAGTTCGGGGTGTACCAGTCTAGAGCACACTGCATTAAAAAAAACACTGAACGTGTGCACTAGTAACTGCACAAAGGTCGACGCGTCTGATGAAAAGAGCGGGAAGTCTCTCCAGGACTGGCAGGATGAACTCGAGACCTGAACCTGATCTGAAGAACCAGGAAGCAGGTGTTCCAAACCAGGAAGTGCATCACCATACTCTCTTTAATGTCGAATAGCAACGAGGATGTCTGGGTGCATCCTCCGTGATATGGAGGGGAGCTATTCATGTGTAGAAAAAACAACGTACATACATTTTAACATAATTTTTATAATTACAAAATAAAAGTGTCTACAGTCTCAATTTAACCTAGCAACTTTTAGTGCAGGCTCATAAAATATTGAAAGATCTTAGGAATAAGTGTTGTGAATAAGTTTCAGCTGCTACCACATAAACTTCAGCTTTTAATCTGGAAACATGGCCAAGTAGCCAGGTCGGGTGTTTAGCTGCCATCTTCAATTGGCTTGATTCTAAAAGTACAAGAAGTTTCTATGTAAATTGCCCCAGTGGTCATGAAATATTTTGCTAACAGTGCAGTTTTGAACACAATCTAACTGAAGTCTGAGGGGGAGCTTCACATTCTCATTTACGTATCATAAAAATAATCGTGTCCGTGTGTAATCTTTTAGTATTCTTCGTTACTGCACACAAGATTCAGGGCTCAGCACGTCTCCGCCTGCTCCAGCTGCAGGAACGACTTCAACGATGTTCAAAGGGGCTTTTGTTTTGACACCATGATCCCAGTGTCCTGCAGACATTTTGGGGCTTTGGATACTGATACACTGCACTAAAGATTATACACTAACAAGTTTCTTTTTTTAATCATAAATGTGAAAACAAAAGCTGAAGCACACACACAGAGTCTACACTTCAGACAGAATTTGTTCACATTTGATCTTTCGGGTCATTCATCTTATTTTACATATCTCATTGTTTTTAACCTTCATTTGGGTCGTAACTCATATAGTTAGTGATCCTACTTATTAGAATTTATAAAAATGTTATTTGTTGACAGCGCATTGTTTTTTAGACGTTTTTCCAACGCTTGAATTTTATCATTCACAACTTCATATATTAAAATGCAACCAGAAGGCATTACATTGATTGATATAATAAAATAAATAAGAGGCGTGACAGTTTTAGCATTCTTAAAGACCGTGTAAAGTGAATTTCAACATTTTCTTCAATAAACATTATAAATGTCATAATTGTAATCTTGTAAATGAGTAAAAAGTCTCAAAATTGTAGCTCAATTAATTTTGGAGTTATAGAGCAAACTGTGTATAAACATATTTCTATTTCAGGATTTTTTAGGCGTGTTTTAAACGGGACCGCGTTTCGTCACGCGGTCCTCATTAGTATAGCCCCACCCCCTGCAGCTCCAGCCGTATAAATTCGCCTCGGTGGAGCCGTTCACTCGCGAATCGCAGATAGCATCAGATAGCAATAGCATAGATATTTTGTTCATTGTTAGCTAGCTAATCAATTATGCCTCGTTCGTGCATCTTCCCTGGATGTCGTAATGGTCAGGGCACCCGTACAAATCATAACATGTTTTTATACTGCGTCGTTTTATGCTGAGTATCTGTAATGCCTGGTTAGGACAATGGTTAGAGCGCTTGCCTTCCGTCCCAAAGCCCACGGGTTCAAATCCCGCATGGTGCAACTCTTTTTTTTTTTTTTATTCATTCCAGATTAAAAACACACAAGAAAACTATTTACAAAAACAGCGTAACTCTTGGAAAAAGTAGCTGCTGTTACAGACAGAACTCGGATAAAAACAGAGCAGGTTTACTGGCTCTGCTGTCTGCCTCTCCACTGTGGGACACGAGCAGGACGAGCGCAGCTGCCTGAAACCACGCCCACGCACTGACACGCCCCTAGCGTTCCAGACCAAGGCAAAATCATGTTTTTTCATGATTTTTGAGACTTAATTTTATAAGGTAAACAATGTTTTTAATCAGTCAGATTTAAATGGGTGATTAATAACACATATTTATGCCATGTGACAAACTAAAAACACATTTAATTTCACTTTACACGGTCTTTAAATAAAAGTCAAAGGAAGTATTAGGATCTGTACTGGGGTAGTTAAGCTTTAGAGAAGGTTAAGTTAGCACTTCTTGTGTTGGAACAACTGCTTCCAGACTCGATCGTTCGTGTTTCAAGTCCAACGTGCGCTTAATGGGTGGAAAACCTTCCTTTAGACACAACTCTGAGTCCTGGAGAGATGCTGGTCTTTACTTTATAGGAACTCAAACCGCATCTTCTCACCCCGCCCCCTCACACACAATCATGATGTCACATGACCTTTCTTCTAAGCATTAAAGAATACTGTATTATGGCTAAGCTTACCGTACTAGAAAAATAAAAGAACAAGCAGCAGAAAGGTTAAAACTAAACAAGTTAAAATCTTTAAAAAATATCAGGTGTCTCCTATTTAACCTATTTATTTTCCAACGGGCAATGTTCTGCTCATTCCCATGAAAGAGGTAGGACTTGAAACTAGCACTGATCCCAGACCCAGTTTGATATGTGCGTTCTAGAATGTAGATTTTAAATAGTTTCCAAAGAAGAAACTATAATAAAATATAAAAGAGAGCTTTATCAGAGCGGGAATGTAAAAGTAACACTTAAAGCAGTTTCAGTTCTATTTGTTTAACGCGCTGTTGTATGACCTCCCTCATCAGTGAGAGGCTCTCCTGAATCATCCGGGTACTGTTTGCAATGTTTGTGTTTATTTGCTGCAGGTTTTCTGCGCTGCGTCTTTCGGACTGTTCCATTATTCGCAGCATCCTCCTCTTTATCTGCAGGTCGTCCAGCTCTGCAGGCTCGGGCGGGGGCTTCCTTTTCAGCGTCTCAGCTCTGTGGCTGTCCAGGTTGACCTTGAATAGAGCAGAGCAGATGCATCTCATCATTCAACTGATCAGGCCAAGGCTAAAAATAGGTGTTCATCAATGGAGCTAGAACGTTTGAGTGTCTCATTTTAACTAAATATATCAGAATTCACTGAATTGATTTTAATTAAACTTTCAGAAAATCTAGTGTGGTAGTAGCCAGTGGTGATTTTAGACTCTTTTTGGGGGTGGGTGCTCAAGCACCCCCAATTTTTAACTCGGCACCCCTAAAAAAATAAAATTAAAAACCATATAGTACAGTATATATATACAGTACTATATATATATATCTCTTCTCTCGTGTGCTCTTCCTTGACATTTCCTCTATATATAGATATACAGTACTGTATATAGATATTTATTTTTTGTCAGTTCTGGGTGCTGTTTATTGCATTTATGATTCAATGCAAGAAAAAAACAAAGGGAACATAATTTGTAATACTTGATTTATTTACATTAGGGCAACTGTGGCTGAGTGGTTAGAACAATTGTCCTCCAATGCAACAGTTGGGGGTTTGAATCCACCAGCAGTCACATGCTTAAGTGTCCCTGGGCAAAGACACTGAACCCCTCGTTTCCTCTGATGTGTGTCCCATCAGTGTATGCGTGTGATAAAGCAGATTATTCCCTTTAGAATGTCCTGATGCATGCTCATTTATCCAGGTAGAAGAATCTAAAAAAGTTAAGTCTGGTCCTCGGGACATTCAAAAAACAAAACATCTTTAGAATGATTTGTTCAGATCTAGTAAAGTGCTGTATGAATGGATAAATGAGGCACAGATTGTAGTGAAAAGAACTTTGAGTGTCTCGATTAGACAGAAAGGCGCTACAGTATATAAGTACAGTCCATTTACCATTACATTAACACCATAATAATAGATATATTTATTAAAACGCCTGGTCTTTCTTGTCTATTTTTGTCAATAACTGTGCACAAAATGCCCTATGTGTAAATAACTTACACCCTTTTTCCAGGAGAAGTAGAACTTTTAAAAAAATCGGTCAAGTATTTACCATTCTTTTGTAACTAAATACCTAAAATTGTGTGTTATAAGAAGAAAATAAACTTTTTTTCAACTTTCTTTTTATAGATTCTTGAAAAGTGCAGCTTGAACATTTCTGAGATTGCAAAAATCTCATTCAAATTATTTTACAACAACTCAGACAGTTTGTAGAGCTTTCTGAGCCCATGTTACCTACAGGCTGTTATATTTGTGAACAGCCAGGTGTTTTTTTATGACTGGCCCTTCTTCAGGAGGATTTTGTGGTTGAGAAGGTGACAGAGAAGACATGGCTGACTCCTCCTGTTCATCTTCCTCAACAAGTTTCCTGGGGACTCTCTTCTCTTGTGTGCTCTTCCTTGACATTTCCTCTTATACTTACAAACTGACCAAGAAGGAAATGTCCCAAAAAATGTTTAAAAAATAATCACAGTAGCAAAAACTACAAAAACACTGCCAAATATACCTCTTCAGGAAAAAATATTAAAACTATTATTTACAAAATTCTGATTTATTTACACAAAATAAAACTAAAACTTAGCTAAACTCCAAGAAACCGCACCAAAGGTTTGACTGGATACTGTCCCATCACACAAATGCCGTCTGCAACGGCTGCTTATTTTTTCGCTTCTCCTCACACAGCACTCAGTCATTACCTTAGTATATGTAATTGCATCAGAACGCCTGTTTCACAGCTTTCAGGGGCAGTTTGAATGATTAAAATTGCACGAAGTAGCGAGGAGGCGTTACAGTAATTTGAAATACACATGTGCCACGGTGTCACCCTTGACCCCTGTGGTAGTAGAAGGGTGGTGCTGTAGAAGATGCTGAATGTCTGGCCCCTGAGCTGCTGGTTTTCAGTAACTGTGGCCCCGTGAGCAGTTTAGATGAATAGCTATGAGGGTGGAATACAGTTTATTCCATTTCCAAAACCTAAACTGAGTCTGGAAACATGTAAAAGATGGATAAAGCCCTGTAGCCAACCTCATGTACTGTAATGTAAAGCAGAGTGCTATGGTAGAATCTTGCTAGCACGTCTGTATTGCACACCACTAGCTTAGTGCTACTTGTTGTGCCATGCTCTCTAAAATAGTTACTGAATCAAGTGTTTACTTATGTAGGTAAACATAGAAGTTTAACAACCTGTTAAAATACACCAGAATGCAGGAAATGGCATCTATTTTATTCAAAATCTTCAGGGGGAGGACTACAGGTAGTCCTCGGGTTACGACGGTCTCGAGTTAAGACATTTTGTGGTTGCGGCGCATCTCCCATAAAATAAAAATTAAATTTTAAAAAATTATTTTGAAAAGCCGAGTTACGCAGTTTCCGATTTTACGTCGTAAACGTAGCGGTGGAGGAATACTGCACTGTACTCTCTAAAAAACCTAAGTCTGGTCCTCTGGACATTCAAAAAACAAAACTGTACTGTGAACGTGGTTTTACGCTGTAAACGAATGGAGAATACGGAGGATGGACCAAGATGGACAGCGGTTTTACGTCGTAAACAAATAGAGAATACGGAGGATGGACCAAGACGGACGGCGGTTTTACGTCGTAAACAAATAGAGAATACGGAGGATGGACCAAGACGGACGGCGGTTTTACGTCGTAAACAAATAGAGAATACGGAGGAAGGACAAAGACGGACGGCGGTTTTACGTTGTAAACAAATAGAGAATACGGAGGATGGACCAAGACGGACGGCGGTTTTACGTCGTAAACAAATAGAGAATAGGGAGGATGGACCAAGATGGACGGCGGTTTTACGTCGTAAATGAATGGAGAATACGGCCGATGGATGGAGGAATACGGCGTCACCAGCATCCCAGTAGGCCATAACACTTTTCCCTTCATTATGGCTCCCAAACGTATGTGTTTTTTGATAATTATGTAGGGTACTGTGTTAGGATAGGCTAATGCCGGTTACCCACTGCCCCGTTGTCGGGCGGCTGAAGCGGCCGGTTTACATTCAAAGTCTATGAGGAGACGCGTGGAGTCACGGCGAGCCGGGAAGCGGCGCGATTCAAGTGATCGAAGCGGCGCGGGGGCAGCCTGCACACGCACGCGCGCGTCGGCGTCGAACTGCCAACGCCATAAAATTCGATCTCTGGTGGCTCGACGCGTCCAGCAAACAGTCGAGAGAGCCTCTGCTATCTGATTACACAACCACAACGGGACTTTTTTTGGACTTTTTAAACTCACCGGATCGAGCCTCCATGAATTGGAACCAAACTCCGGTAATAAACGTGGCATTTTTACAGTTGCTGCTGACAGGCTGCTGTACTCTCCAGTGTAGATCACCCCAAACATAAAAAAAACGTTTTATCTCATCAAAGACCGTCGGAGGTGCAGTTAACACAACAACTGAACCCGGAAAACAAGCTAGAGACCCCTCCCTCTGCTACCCCCTAGTGTACGTCATCAGACGGTCTTCAGTGGCCAGTGGGACCGTGACCAGCGGCCAAAAGGGGGCGGCAGGCGCGTTTCGAGTTGTGCAGTGGGTACCAGGCATAAGTGCTTGGTAATACAGTACTGTACATGTATATGGTGCAGTATGTACATATACAGTATGTCGACTTAGGTCGAAAATCGGTTTATGCCGCCGCGTAGGAACGGATCTGCATCGTAAGTCAAGGACTACCTGTACTTTTCTACTTTATTCAAACCCCCCCACCACCACCACCGCTTTTGACACTACAGGTGGTCCTAGAACGAGTTCTGTTCCTACGTACCGTTCGTAACACGAAAATTCGTAAGTCGGAACGCATTACACGTGGCGTTCGTAAAACCGGATTTTTGGCCGTAAGTCAGAAAATGTATGCTAACGCTGCGCCACACACCCGTTTATCAACATGAGACTGAACAAGTGTACATACTGGTTCATAAACATGCACAGAACTTTATTTACAAACGGTTAGCTAACATACTTTCATCTGAAAACACATACCAGTACTGTATTTACTGTCCAACAGTAAAGTTCGTAAACTCGTTCGTAAAGTCGGAACGTCGTAAGTCGAGGCCGTCGTAAGTCGGGGACCACCTGTAATTAGGGCTGGGCCATATCATATCGTTCCCAGTTTTACCGGTAAGAAAAGCTTGCCCGGGCAAAAAAGTTATATCATGATATGCTAATTTCATGACGCAATACTTCAGGGCGCCCCGCCCCCTTAACAACCGAGCGCTTCAAAAGACCAAACCGAGCTGCGCACCTCCCTCCACCTGTCAGTACTGGTGTAACGCTAGCTAAAATGCTAAAAACAAACCGCTTCTCAGCTGTCTTTCCCCCTACTCTAAACTGCACAGGTACAGACTGTCTGTACACATGCGCGGCTCAGCTGTCTCACACAGTCGTTCCAGAGGCAGGTTACATTTATGCTCAAGATTTATAGATTCATTTTATTTAGTTGCTTTATGGAAATTACACATGCAGTTTATTTTTTTGTGGTGGATTTTGTTGATACTGTATATTTTGTGCAGACTTTTTCAATCTAAATAACAGATCATTTTTATTTTTATACTTGGAGACTGAATACTTTACTAAATAAAGTAATTTCAGTAAAATTACCCCTTGTTGTTTTTTAAGATTTTATATAATACTGCAAAGCAACATGTTAAAGTGAAACTAAACGGGCTCTGGGTCTTTAACTCCTCCCCAAGTTCAAATTCAAAATCTTCTCCAAAATGGGCGTTCCGATAGACAGTAGAGGCACCGCATAAAGGAGGGAGGAGGTGGGGTTAGAGCGAGTAGGTGGGTGTGGCCAGGACTGTGACATGCAGCTAGCATTAGCATAATATTATGCAACATGGAGAGTGAACACAGCGACACAAGTCTTTTCTCCACCTCCCTCACCAGAAACTGAGGGAGACTTGGAGCAGAGAGCCACAGGTCCTGATCAGTTCGAGCTGCTGGCTGCAGGCACTGACGCTCTTGTGCAAGAATCTGGTGGTGTGGACCGAACGGGTCCAGCATCTGAGTGGTAAATTTATATTAGCAACATAGGCTAATGTTCAAAGCAGTAACAAATTATCTTTTTTTAAATAATTTTCAACTATCTCAATCCAAATTGTAAAGCAATAAATAAATAAAAACTTTCAAAAGGTGCACCTGTGGTCACTGCAGCTTCCTCTCACCTGTAGAAAACATGTGTTGTAGGGAGACGCCAAGGGTATAATTATGAATTATTTAGTACTTCCTAAAGCCCTAATAAATATACTATATATTAAAAAACACACCAATAAACCTGGTCTTGAATACACTGTGCATTTTATTGTCTTAAAAGCATTTCTCCTGTGATGTGAATTACTATGGGTATGCATTACTCTACCAGTAAAAGCACACACAAACTTGTATCAAATTTTAAAAAATGAGTAAAAATACTAAACGATACACATGCTGTATGGAGGACCAAACTGACATAATAATAAATAAAAGAATAAATATATATCTGACATAAAACAATACATATATAAATCAAAGTAGAAATATATATCCTAAATAATAATAAATAAAAGAATAAATATATAAATCAAAGTAGAAATATATATTTTAATGAGAAATAAAAGCATAAATATATATATTCTTTTTTATATCTCCTTACACATGAGAAATAAAAGCATAAATATATATATTCTTTTTTATATCTCCTTACACATGAGAAATAAAAGCATAAATATATATATTCTTTTTTATATCTCCTTACACATGAGTTTCCATCAATAACAATAGATATTTTGCTTTGCCTTTTTCTTGCTGTTTTTCCGTTTGCTGTATTTATTGCTGTATTTATTTATTTCTGTATTGTTGGCTGTATTTATTTCTGTATTCTTTTCTCGCTGCATTTCTGCCTCTTCGGTATGTTAATGAGGAGGGCTGCTTTCTAAATCCAGCTCTTCTATTGGTCAATAAACCGGAAATAGAACGATCAGTGTGCAGATCGATTGAGCATGCCTGCGCTGCAGTTCTCTTAGGAGATCTCCGTATTTGAGAGGAAGTAAACAACTATTAGAGATGTATCGTAGGATTGCTGAGGATTTAAGGCATGTTGCTAGCTTAGCTGAAAGTAATACAGTCAGTGATGACTGTTTACTGTTTCCAGTCGATGTTTTGAGTGAGTGGCTGCTCCAGGTAGCTGCAGACACTGAAGCTGACTCATTAGTTGTCCAGATTTTGGAGGAAGTGGCTTGTCGTTTGCACAAATCTGTGTACCCCACAAGAACAGTTGGAAGACCTGGATATTTGCTGCCCGCTGACGTCTTTAAGGGACCTCAGACAACCTAAGGAGTCTACTAACTTTTTGGACTGGCTGGGGTCTGGTCAGCTCCAATCTGGAGGTAGAAGTTGTTGACTGCCATCTCCCGCAGTCATCCACTTGCTTCCTGACGTTGAAGTTGTCCAAAAATCACAAAACCTATGCAGACTTCCACCAACACCTTATGGCCAGCATGTCTTCAAGCTACTCTGGTTTTGGCCTAATTTGAACCAGGCCGTTTCAACGTTTTACAAGTTTATGCACTTAGAAATGCACTATGTATTTTTTCAAAGTTACAACTTTCAAATGTTTTTTAATTGTTATGAAGTAGTGTCTAGTGCACTTGTTAATTACTTCAGTTTGACAGAACTTTGCATTCTTGTTTCAAATAAAACAGTTTAATGTTATTGTAGAACATATTTTGAAGCTTCTACCT
Organism: Garcialebias charrua; assembly: GCA_038048925.1. Lineage (NCBI taxonomy): Eukaryota > Metazoa > Chordata > Actinopteri > Cyprinodontiformes > Rivulidae > Garcialebias > Garcialebias charrua. The sequence goes on along the minus strand of JBBPBX010004272.1, from coordinate 8,218 downwards.
GCTGATATAAATTGTTTACCCAGTTAACACATTTATTAGCTGTATCACAGAAAATGTTAGGAAATATTAGACCATCATATTAATTAATTTCGTATCTAGAAATTGCTTACATACAAAATGTTAAAGCTGATGTGGTTGAATTTGTAAATAAAATTACAATGGTTTAATAATGGTGACTTTATTACATAAACATGAAAAAAGCACATGTAAACACTGAATATTTTTAATTTAAATAAGTTTACATACAATTTATTTTCTTTTACAATATAGAATGTAACTTGAATACCACTGTGTAGTATTATGTAATCAGTCTTAATAAATAGCAAGTTGGCTCTGTTATAACGATGTAAATTTCAGAACCTTTCAGCAAAAAAGACGGCACAAACATTTTGATAATACAGTACAGTACATTACACCCACCTAAAAAGGATTTTTATGTATCAATGAAAAAAAAGTTGCACCAAAATAGGAATGAAGGAAACGTCTTTTGTAGCTTCAATTTACATACTTCCAAAGATTCCAGTCAGAATATCAACTGTCTGGCAATAAACATTTATCACATTAGAAAACAAGGTCGTTGGATCTGGTAGTGTTTCAATTTCCACCTGAGTCAAAGGCCTCTTCTTCAGTGACCATCAACTTTGAAATGGTTTTGCTAACTTTATTTAAATCATTCTGTTTCTTACGGGTCACACTTATTACGAAGCCTATAAACCTATTAAGAAAAATGTACTACGCCTACGCGCGCGCGTTGACAAACTGCCTCGCACCGGACTGTTTTGAGACACAAATTCCTCTTCTTCATCGCTGATCTGGCATTTTCTTTTGTTTTTTTTGCCAAAAGTCAAGTGATCACTTGAAGCTGTCACCATTCACTTCCTCCTCCGAGGAGGAGGAATGAATGAATTTCTCACGTGCGAACTAAAGTCATGTCCAGCGAGGCTGCACCAGGTTCTAAATATTTCCTGGTGTGCAGGTCTGCTGTGTGGGCTGAAGGAGAAGCGCTCCCTGTTTTTAATTATTATTTTTTTTTTTTACTTTTCATGAACATATAAACACAGAAAACCGCTGCGCAGCCCTCTGTCTTTTTTCGCTCCGCCCTGCTGCAGCTGCTGGAGCCTGCACTCCAGAGAGCTGCGCTTGCACAGAACTATAATATGAACATCCTGCGTGCAGCACACGCGAGTCCAGCGGCGCTGGGCATCACGCACAGTATACTGGGGGCTTAAGTATGCAATGGACCTGTCGCATTTTCTTAGCAAAAAAGGAGCTATAGCTATTGCTATCTGATGCTATCTGCGATTCACGAGTGAACGGCTCCACCGAGGCGAAGAACGAATTTATACGGCTGGAGCTGCAGGGGGTGGGGCTATACTTAAGAAGACCGCGTGACGAAACGCGGTCACATTTAAAACACGCATAAAAAATCCTGAAACAGACATATCTTTATACATAGGTTTATCTATAACTCCAAAATTAATTTATCTACAATTTTGAGACTTTTTACTCATTTACAACATTACAATTATGACATTTATAATGTTTATTGAAGAAAATATTGAAATTTACTTTACACGGTCTTTAAACATTACAGTACATTAATATGGGACCATGAACAGTCAAAACATTTATATGAATACATTTTTCCTTGAATGATCACACTTAACTTACATGCTTTTCATTATGGGAATGTATGTAATAAAGCAGCTACAGAACTGTTACAAACATGAGAAAAATAATTTTTCTTAATAGGTTTATAGGCTTCGTAATAAGTGTGACCCGTAAGAAACAGAATGATTTAAATAAAGTTAGCAAAACCATTTCAAAGTTGATGGTCACTGAAGAAGAGGCCTTTGACTCAGGTGGAAATTGAAACACTACCAGATCCAACGACCTTGTTTTCTAATGTGATTAAATGTTTATTGCCAGACAGTTGATATTTTGACTGGAATCTTTGGAAGTATGTAAATTGAAGCTACAAAAGACGTTTCCTTCATTCCTATTTTGGTGCAACTTTTTTTTCATTGATACATAAAAATCCTTTTTAGGTGGGTGTAATGTACTGTACTGTATTATCAAAATGTTTGTGCCGTCTTTTTTGCTGAAAGGTTCTGAAATTCGACGTCCAACAGACATCTATATTCCTGACGTCTAAAAGGCGTCTACATTAGACGTCTATATTCCTGACGTCTAAAAGGCGTCTACATTAGACGTCTATCTGACGTCAATAACTTACTGTATTTAGCTTATTCTAATTAGGCTATTATATTTAACTTATTTTAGTCACTTTACATGCTGCTTGTCAAAATCATGCTATGCATATAAAAAGTATAATGAATCTACTTTAAAATTGCGTTGAGGCAAACAAATCTAGGGAAATACATTTGACCATCCGCATCCGCAGCTTTAAAATCCTACAAACAGTTGGATTAAGTTTTACAAATCACTCCATAAATTTTACCTTTATCCTGTTTATTTGACACAATTTAAAGGAACAGCATAACACATAAAATTGAGAATTCCACCTTTGGTAACTTAAAAAAAAAGCTTTACATTACGGAACTTATCAACTGGTGGCAACACAAAATACACAAACAAATCTATAAAAGTACACAGCTCACTTGGGTCTGTACTTCACATAATTTTTTTTTTTAAATGCCTTCATTCTTTGGCCGTACTTAACATAAACAATAAAAAAAATTTAACATGCCTTCATTTTTGGTCTGTACTTAACAAATTTTTTTTTAACATGCCTTCATTTGTCTTTTTGATATAGCAGGCAGTAACAAGAGAAATAAAAAAGCTGTATAAAATTACAGTCCCCTCACCACAAAAATAATCTGTACAAAGTGTGCTGGTCATAATATTTTAAATAAGTTGTTTTATTTCAGGAATTCCATTCAAAAAGTGAAATATTCATTACACACAGACTGATATATTTCAAATGTTTATTTATTTTAATGTTGATGATTAAAACTGACAACCAATGACAACCCTAAATTCAGTATCTCAGAAAATTAGACTACTACTTGAGCTCAATAAAAATAAAGTATTTTTATAAATGTTGGCCAACTGAGATGTATGAACATGAAATGTACAATATGTACATCTTTCAATAGTTGGGGCTAAGGACCATGCTACCATGTTAATACTTTTCAGTTGGCCAACATCTATAAAAATCATTTTTTAATTGATCTCAAGTAATGTAATTTACTGATAATGAATTTGGAGTTTTCATTAGTTGTCAGTTATAATCATCAGCATTAAGATTATTTTTAAATATATCAGTCTGTGTGAATGAATATACAGTAATACTGTATAGAAGTTTTACTTTTTGAATGGAATTACTGAAATAAATAACTTTTTCACAATATTCTAATTTTATGCCCAGCACCGATTTGCATCTCCCCCCCAAAAAAGTGTTCCTCAGTTCTGTGTGAGCCCGTATCCTCCACTTCTATGTGGCACGTTTTAAATGTCCTGTGTGACCCTATGTCCTCCACCTCTTTGGGGTGCATTAAATGTCCAGTGTCCACTTCTTTGTGGTGCATTAAATGTCCAGTGTCCACTTCTTTGTGGTGCATTAAATGTCCAGTGTCCACTTCTTCGTGGTGCATTAAATGTCCAGTGTCCACTTCTTCGTGGTGCATTAAATGTACAGTGTGAAAGCCCCACCTCCACTTCTTTGTGGCACATTTTTTCATTCAACCTTTATTTATACAGGCTAGCCTCGTTGAGCCACGGGGACTCATTTACAAGAGAGACCTGTCTCACTCACACCCAAGGTCATAGAGTCCCCATCAGTCTAACATGCATGTTTTTGGACTGTTGGAGGAAACTGGAGCCCCCGGAGAAAACCCACGCATGCACGGAGAGAACATGCAAACTTCACCCAGAAAGGCCCCCGGACCGGGATTTGAACCGGGGACCTGCTCGCTGAGAGGCAGCAGCTCTACCAGTTGTGTTAATTGTCCAGTGTGAGCCCATGTCCTCCTTTGCATGTTTTAAATGCTCTGCAGCATGAGTCCTTATAAAATCCTTTGTTGCTGCAGAATCTCCATTCATGATTCCATCTGCATTTGCAAAAAAACAAACAAAAACAAAAAGTAATTAGCAATATGCAAGGGCAACCTGGAAAATGCACAGTGTCTTGCTGGGATCTCCCTGATTAATAAATAAATAAATAAAAACATCCATCCCAGCAAATGTTGATAGGTGGCTTTGAGTTTTTGCCAATCACTTAGAACACTAGTTAACACACTAACACACATTTTTATTTATTAACCTTTATTTAAGCAGGCAAATCCCATAGAGATCACAGATCTTTTTTTCAAGGGAGGCCTGGACCTGAAGGCAGAACATGCATGTTTTGGATCTGTTGCAGGAAACCGGAGTACTCGGATAAAACCCACGCAAGCACGAGAAGAACATGCAAACTCCACAGAAACACTCCAGGTCCAACCGGGGATTGAACCCAGGACCTTCTTGATGTGAGACAATAGTGCTAACCACTGAGACATCGTGCTGCCAAATTTGAGTCAGAGTCAGAGAGAATTTATTGTCATTTGCACCGCATGTAGTACATGTGTTGAAAACGAGATTATGTACACAGGGTCCCAGTTACATCCAACAACAAATGCAAGAGAAAAACAATAATAACATCTAGGATTAACTAAGAGAGACATCAGCTAGTAATACACTAAGCCCTAATGTAGTAGAAAAACATCATTATAAACAGCAGCACGAACATGAGTCATTATGAGCAGATGGTCACAGATGAACGCAGCAACAAGAAACAGATCAGTATCAACATGATGTGACATTTTGCAGTGTTTATTCTTATTATTTATTTATTCATGAGTCTGACAGCCTCAGGGTAGAAGCTGTTCCTCAGTCTAGTGGTTCTACATTTGATGCTCCTCAACCTCCGTCCCGAGGGGAGTGGTGCAAAGAGTGAGTGTGCTGGGTGAGTGAGGTCTTTCATGATGCAGGTGGCTCTTTTTCTGCATCTGGAGGTGTAAATGTCTGTGATGGTGGGGAGACTGACTCCAACAGACTTCTGTGCAGCCTTCACCACTCTCTGTAGAGCTTTCCTCTCTGCAACTGTGCAGCCTCCATGCCACACATTGATGCTGGAGCACAGGATGCTCTCCACTGCACACCTGTAGAAGGAGTTGAGGACTGAGCTTCTCAGACCAGCTCGTCTCAGCCGTCTGAGGAAGTAGAGTCTTTGATGTCCTTTCTTGATCAGGCTGGTGGTGTTGTTGCTCCAGCTGAGGTTATCATTCAAGTGTACACCCAGGTACTTGTAGCTGGAGACCACCTCCACCGCAGATCCACCTATGTACAGTGGGGTGTGGGTGTGTTTGTTCCTTCTGAAGTCCACAATCATCTCCTTCGTCTTCTTCACATTCATGTGAAGGTTGTTCTCTTTGCACCAGCTCTCCAGATGTTCCACCTCCTGTCTGTAGCTGGATTCATCATTATCTGTGATGCATCCCACCACAGCTGTATCATCTGCAAACTTAACAATATGACAGCCTGGATGTGTGGCTGTACAATCATATGTGAGCAGAGTGAACAGAAGAGGGCTCAGCACACATCCTTGAGGAGAGCCAGTGCTGAGGGTGATGGTGGAGGAGGAGAAGTTGTGGATCTTCACGGACTGTGGTCTGTTTGTTAAGAAGTCTAGTACCCAGTTACAGATGGAGGGGCTTAGTCCAAGTGTGGATAGTTTGTCTATCAGAGTTTGGGGGATCATGGTGTTGAAGGCAGATGTGAAGTCCACAAAGAGCAGACGCACGTATGAGTCCTTCTGATCCAGGTGGGTGAGAGCAGTGTGGACCACAGAGGAGATGGCGTCCTCTGTTGATCGGTTCTCACGGTATGCATATTGATGAGGGTCCTCGCTGATGTTGACGGTTGTCTTGATGTGGGACATGACCAGTTTCTCAAAACATTTAGCGACTATCGGGGTGAGAGCCACCGGTCTATAGTCATTCAGACCAGTCACTGTGGAGCTTTTTGGGACTGGGATGATGGTGGCAGTCTTCAGGCAGGTGGGAACTGACTCCACATCAGCACATCAGTTAAAAAATTGCTGCAAAACGCACTCGAGTTGCCAAACATTTTCATATCTATGAGGTGCCATTAGCAAAGTTACAAAAATCAACAGCAATATTTTAGTTTAGAGAAAACATTTTTTTCCAGTCAAATTTTAACCATGTTATTAATACACGTCGTTCTAAATTAAATATTTAATTTGATAGCTAAATATTTAGTTTACAAAACTAAATACTGAACTTGCAAGTAAAATATTTAGTTCAGATGGTTAGTGGGTGGGTGAGCGTGTGTTGATACATACCTATCAAGAAATTTGTAGACAAAGTCCTTGGTGTGCTTTCCTCCAATTCTGGAAATTTGCAGAACCTGTTGGAATAAATCCATGATACAGTTCACTGACACTTCCAAGTGTTTGGTTGTACGGTACTGCGTTATGCTCGGCTTTCCTCCAGACTTGTAAAACCTACCAGGGTAGCAAATTTGGAGTCACGAGGTGCTCCTCTCTCACAAAATCCTCCATGGTCTCTATCCTTTTTGGCACAGCTGAAGAGGTGGGATGTATACGGTGTAGGCGATCGCCGAGGTCAAAGAAGTTGAATACGCTGAAACACTGGGGGGAAAAATAAAACAAAAACACACATTTCTTGATTACAATGTTATCTCTCCAACAGCAAGGTGGCTGGTTGATCATTTTTTTCCAGTCATATTTTAACCATGTTATTAATACACGTCGTTCTAAATTAAATATTTAATTTGATAGCTAAATATTTAGTTTACAAAACTAAATACTGAACTTGCAAGTAAAATATTTAGTTCAGATGGTTAGTGGGTGGGTGAGCGTGTGTTGATACATACCTATCAAGAAATTTGTAGACAAAGTCCTTGGTGTGCTTTCCTCCAATTCTGGAAATTTGCAGAACCTGTTGGAATAAATCCATGATATAGTTCACTGACACTTCAAAGTGTTTGGTTGTACAGTACTGTACTGCGTTATGCTCGGCTTTCCTCCAGACTTGTAAAACCTACCAGGGTAGCAAATTTGGAGTCACGAGGTGCTCCTCTCTCACAAAATCCTCCATGGTCTCTATCCTTTTTGGCACAGCTGAAGAGGTGGGATGTATACGGTGTAGGCGATCGCCGAGGTCAAAGAAGTTGAATACGCTGAAACACTGGGGGGAAAAATAAAACAAAAACACACATTTCTTGATTACAATGTTATCTCTCCAACAGCAAGGTGGCTGGTTGATCATTTTTTTCCAGTCATATTTTAACCATGTTATTAATACACGTCGTTCTAAATTAAATATTTAATTTGATAGCTAAATATTTAGTTTACAAAACTAAATACTGAACTTGCAAGTAAAATATTTAGTTCAGATGGTTAGTGGGTGGGTGAGCGTGTGTTGATACATACCTATCAAGAAATTTGTAGACAAAGTCCTTGGTGTGCTTTCCTCCAATTCTGGAAATTTGCAGAACCTGTTGGAATAAATCCATGATATAGTTCACTGACACTTCAAAGTGTTTGGTTGTACAGTACAGTACTGCGTTATGCTCGGCTTTCCTCCAGACTTGTAAAACCTACCAGGGTAGCAAATTTGGAGTCACGAGGTGCTCCTCTCTCACAAAATCCTCCATGGTCTCTATCCTTTTTGGCACAGGGTGGGAGAGGGATGTAGGGCTAGGCGATCGCCGAGGTCAATGAAGAAGTTGAATACGCTGAAACACTGGGGGGAAAAATAAAACAAAAACACACATGTCTTGATTACAATCTCTCCAACAGCAAGGTGGCTGTGGTTGATCATTTTTTTCCAAGTGTCTCACTGCTAACTGTTCAATACTTACCATCCTGAGGCAATGGGAATGCCCATCTTCCAATTTCTGATCTGGAAGTGGCATCGGTTTTCCATGAAAAAAATAATAAAATAAATTTTATTTTGCAAGGCCTGATAAAATAAACAATGGTTTAAAGTGTAATGTATACCGGTACTCACTGGGCGTTGACAGGTCCTTGGGTTGAGGCGCTGCACTTGCTGAGGACAAAAACAAAAGATTATTCAGCGATGCAAAATAATTAAGATGAAGCAAAAAGGTGCATTACCTGTGAAATGTCCTCTAGGACCAACGCTCCACAAATTTATTTATATATATATAT
>JBBPBX010004271.1:0-72617 GCA_038048925.1 Garcialebias charrua | reverse complement strand
TGGCTCCTCACCCCGATAGTCGCTAAATGTTTTGAGAAACTGGTCATGTCCCACATCAAGACAACCGTCAACATCAACGAGGACCCTCATCAATATGCATACCGTGAGAACCGATCAACAGAGGACGCCATCTCCTCCGTGGTCCACACTGCTCTCACCCACCTGGATCAGAAGGACTCATACGTGCGTCTGCTCTTTGTGGACTTCACATCTGCCTTCAACACCATGATCCCCCAAACTCTGATAGACAAACTATCCACACTTGGACTAAGCCCCTCTATTTGTAACTGGGTCTTAGACTTCTTAACAGACAGACCACAGTCCGTGAAGATCCACAACTTCTCCTCCTCCACCATCACCCTCAGCACTGGCTCTCCTCAGGGATGTGTGCTGAGCCCTCTTCTGTTCACTCTGCTCACATATGATTGTACAGCCACACATCCAGGCTGTCATATTGTTAAGTTTGCAGATGATACAGCTGTGGTGGGATGCATCACAGATAATGATGAATCCAGCTACAGACAGGAGGTGGAACATCTGGAGAGCTGGTGCAAAGAGAACAACCTTCACATGAATGTGAAGAAGACGAAGGAGATGATTGTGGACTTCAGAAGGAACAAACACACCCACACCCCACTGTATATAGGTGGATCTGCGGTGGAGGTGGTCTCCAGCTACAAATACCTGGGTGTACACATGAATGATAACCTCAGCTGGAGCAACAACACCACCAGCCTGATCAAGAAAGGTCATCAGAGACTCTACTTCCTCAGACGGCTGAGACGAGCCGGTCTGAGAAGCCCAGTCCTCACCTCGTTCTACAGGTGTGCAGTGGAGAGCGTCCTGTGCTCCAGCATCAACGTGTGGCATGGAGGCTGCACAGTTGCAGAGAGAAAAGCTCTGCAGAGAGTGGTGAAGGCTGCACAGAAGTCTGTGGGAGTCAGTCTCCCCACCATCACAGACATTTACACCTCCAGATGCAGAAAAAGAGCCACCTGCATCATGAAAGACCTCACTCACCCAGCACACTCACTCTTTGCACCACTCCCCTCGGGACGGAGGTTGAGGAGCATCAAATGTAGAACCACTAGACTGAGAAACAGCTTCTACCCTGAGGCTGTCAGACTCATGAATAAATAAATAATAAGAATAAACACTGCAAAATGTCACATCATACTGATACTGATCTGTTTCTTGTTGCTGCGTTCATCTGTGACCATCTGCTCATGTTCGTGCTGCTGTTTATAATGATGTTTTTCTACTACATTAGGGCTTAGTGTATTACTAGCTGATGTCTCTCTTAGTTAATCCTAGATGTTATTATTGTTTTTCTCTTGCATTTGTTGTTGGATGTAACTGGGACCCTGTGTACATAATCTCGTTTTCAACACATGTACTACATGCGGTGCAAATGACAATAAATTCTCTCTGACTCTGACTCTGACTCTGATATATATATATATATATATATATATATATATATATATATATATATATATATATATATATATATATATATATATATATATATATTTATATATATATATATATATATACTATATATATATATATTTATATATTTATATACACGATCCTGTGTACATACTCTCGTTTTCATCACATGTACTACATGTGGTGCAAATGACGATAAAGACTCTCTGACTCTCTGACTCTGATGTATAAATATGCCCCCAAGGCCTCATCCACACCAACAGAATGGCCTCATATACATACCAATGGCTGCAAAAATGCTAATTCAATGAGCCATTTGACTAACTCCCATGGGAACTATAGTTAGAATATCCAAATGGCTCACATGTGGTAGTGCTAGTGTTAAAGTCTTGCATTTCTACTGAGTCGTTTCCCTCCGGTTCTGGTGACTTTTGTCCTCTATTTCTCATATTTACAGAGTCTGTGACTTTTGTCCTTTACTTCTCGTCATACTTACAGAGTTTGTAATCTAATGGTAGCAGGTCTCTGGTTTGTTTGCTGAACCACATGGTCCTTCCACAAGGCTCACAGGCCTAACGATGGTGCAGCAGTTATTAGAACAGAACTCACGGTTTCAGCAGCCTGCAGCAATCAGCTCTATTATCCGAAGAGGTTTTGCTCACTAGATCCGATGTAGCCCAGTTAGCACAGCACGTAGCTCCAGTAGCTCCAGGCGCAGCTCCGACACCAGCCCGGCCCCAGGCGGCGGTGCCCTGGCTCGCCCACGGCGCTCGGCCCAGCTCGAAGCCCCACCGGCTCTCTCACGGCGCTCGGCCCAGCTCGAAGCTCCAGGTTGCGTTCACGGCTCTCTGCCCACTTGCGGCGCTCGGCCCAGCTCGAAACTCCAGGTGGCGTTCACGGCGCTCGGCCCACGTGTACCACCGCGCTACCACTGTAGCGTGCTTTGTTGTATTCTTTCGCTGCAACAAAGCACCTCCAGTGTGCCAGCCCGTTGCTACGCTAGGCTAACTCTTGGCAAAAACTCACGGACACGTTGGCTTGTAGATTCATAATTCTGAATTGCATGTTCCAGTCCAATTTCCGCAGCTTTTTCAGCGCAACCTCTTTGCACATCCAGCACAAAAAACTGCAAGTACAAGCTCTCCAAATACTCCTTTGGAGGTAGTACTGGCAGGAGCCCGACTAAAAACATCCACTCTGCCCAGCCGCCATCTTGATGTCGTAGTTAAGTACATTAGAGCCTTATAATTACTCTGTAAGCAGAAATAAATATACTTATACTATATATACCTATTGGTTTCGAAGCAATTTATAACATAAAGAGAAGCTAACAGAAGCTAACACGAGACGAGTCCGCCTCTCAGAAAACACGAATTAAAAAAATCAAATTTTAAGTCAAATATTTTCTATAGACCATCGTTACGTACATTAAAGCTGCTATATGTAACTTTTCTAACAATATATTTTCAACATTTTTCTTCACTCTGTCACTAGACTGATGTTAGAGAGGTAATCTCTGAAAAAAACAATATTGTCCCCTTGCTTCTCCAGGTGGTAAATAGGCATTTCTAAAAAGAAAAAGTGACCCGCCATTAACCAGCCAATAAAAACAGAGTTTGTAACCAGCCAATAAAAACAGAGCTTGAATTTGAATCAGCCAATAAAAACAGAGCTTGAATTTGAATTTCAGCAGACCATGGGAGAGCAGAGCCATATATGGCTCTGAGGGGGAGGGATCAGAATGCTTTGCCTGTTGAAATTTTTTCTAAGTGCTGCAGTTCCACAGAAACTGCAGACTGAACATTTAATGTCTTATAATTTAAACTTTGTAAACAGAAAAAATATACACCGAGTGGTTTAGAAGTTATTCATAAGCAAACTGAAGTAAACAAATAAAAAATGAAAAAACACGGGAAGTCCGCCTCTCAGAATACGAATAAAAAATCGAATTTTATGTCAAATGTTTTCTATAGACCATCGTTACGTACATTAATGTCTTATAATTTAAACTCTGTAAGCAGAAAAAATATACACCGAGTGGTTTAGAAGTTATTCATAAGCAAACTGAAGTAAACTGAAATAAAAAATGAAAAAACACGGGAAGTCCGCCTCTCAGAATACGAATAAAAAATCGAATTTTATGTCAAATGTTTTCTATGGACCATCGTTACGTACATTAATGTCTTATAATTTAAACTCTGTAAGCAGAAAAAATATACACCGAGTGGTTTAGAAGTTATTCATAAGCAAACTGAAGTAAACTGAAATAAAAAATGAAAAAACACGGGAAGTCCGCCTCTTAGAATACGAATAAAAAATCGAATTTTATGTCAAATGTTTTATCGAGACCATAGTAACGCACATTAAAGCCTTATAATTACACTCTGTAAGCAGAAAAAATACACACCGAGTAGTTTTGAAGCTATTTCTAACATACAACAGATGTGGGTGTCCGCCGCCAAACAGAACAACAGCCACAAGCTAACAAAAAGCTACGGTATGCTAAAAGATCGTTTTTTTATTTTATTTTAATCTCAAACATCTAATAAAGCTACTCACTTGTAAACGTCCACACTGTGATTTTATTCCGTAAGTTTCAGAAAAATCCGCTGAGTGGTTCTTGACTTATCTTGCAAAAAAAACAGCTAAGAAACACAGAGCTAACAGCTACATCCAGGCCAGCACGCCCACAGAGTGTCCGAGCACAGGAGCTTTTTTTGGGACACATGAGCTGGAAACGGTCTTCTTCTTCTTCTTGGGTCGGTGTACTCCTCTGGAAGTGGTACTGCACAGCGCCACAGCGTCCCTAGTGGCCGACAGTGGTACTGCACAATTTTTCTGCCGAAGTGAAAAAGGCTGATATCTGAGTCAAAAATTGGTCTAAAAATATGGAAAAAAATCCATAAATAGGTCGCATCGGATTATAGGTCGCAGGCCTTGAAAAAACATAAAAAGGTGCGACCTATAATACGAAAAATACGGTAGCTTTAAGTTACAGTCACGCGCCACTCCTAGATTTTTTTTACCACCTGGTAGGAGTGGGGGAAGAGGAAAACATAGACTGGGTGAGAAGTTACTGTATTTAAGTGGAGAATATTCTGAGGCAGCCAATGCTTAATGTTGTTTAAGCAGCTGACAACATAGTTTAAACTGAGTGAAGAACTGGGAGTGACCGGCAGATAGACTTGTAGATCATCAAAAAAAAAAAAAACACAGCTACAACAACAACACAACAACAAATAGCTACTTTTTATACATTTAGTTAAATTTGAGATAATTTCAGCAATACTTGGATATGGTAACTAAACTATGATGTGCTGTCAATTTTATTTCTTGTATATTTTATTGCAGATATTAAACTTGCAGTGTTCCCTTATCAGTCAGTTCACTGCGGTGTAACATATGACTTTGGGAATTGCGCCCCCGCGCGGTTCACCTGAAGCAATACAATCACGCCTTTTAAGGCAAGTGTGCGTCGGCATCAGCAAGGAGGCCCCGCCCTCTTTGCATAAAAGGTGCTGACAACACACGTTCATTCTATTTTGCCCTTCACCTCGCGTCACACCTGAACTTCGCAGGACTCTCTGTGACTGGATTGCTCGACCGGAGGTCGAGAGAGAGGACTTCCCTGTGAGCACTTTGTTCAGTGGACGCTAACCTAGTGTCGTCGACTTCGACTTTCAACATTTTTTCTGCTGTTTCGTCGCCCAGTTTAGCGGGAAGCTAACTCCGCCACACGCCTACCTGCTAAGCTAACGGAGCTAACAGGTTAGCCATCACGAACAGCACAGCGAGAGGATTTCTTCAAACCACGTTTAGCGGCAACTAACTAGTTTTCACTCGACGTCTCTTCTCGGCCATGGCTCCGGAGAAGAGCAAGAGGAAATCGAAGAACTCCAACAAGATGAGCAGGCCAGCGTGCCCTGGCTCCAAGGCCTGCCCCAGCGGATGTGGCTATTTCATCTTGGTGGCGGACACCCACGAGGCCTGTCCGATCTGCCTAGGAATGGTCCATGTAAAGACAGCTTTGGACTCCCCTGAATCTTGCCCTCAGTGCAACCAGCTATGTGAGGTGGTGAGACAAAGGCACGTGGACTTTGTGGCCTAGGCCATGCGCAGCTCCACTGCGGCACGAGACCCGCTCCTCACAGAGGCTCTCACTTCCACAGTGGAGTTGGAGGCAGACGAGATGGAGGACAATGGCGCTTTAGACTAGGGTGAGAAAATGGACATTGTTGCCTCGTGGGGGACACCACAGCAGAGTTCGACACGAGGGACTTGTTGCGAGCTGACAAACTCTTGCTAACAGCCTCGGGCGAGCTATCGGACGACGAGGCGGACAACGAGGAGGACGGAGAAGACGATGACTTCTCCCAGAGCCCAGCGGCAGATCAACCAGAGGCAGACGAGTCCACCCCCGCTCTGTTCGAGCTATGTCGCAGAGCCACGGATGCTTTGAGGATAACTTGGCCAGAACCCCCCCCCCCCTCGACAACAGGTAACGAGGCTGGCGGGGAACTTCTTTTACGCCAAGCAACAGTCGGCCACAAGGCACAGGATGCCCATCTTTCCCGACTTCCACACGGAGCTGAAGCGCACCTGGGCTGAACCCAGGGCCCCCTTGACACTGCCTCTCTCCCAATTTCTCGACGTGGATGGAATGGAGGCGGCAGGCATGGCTCACATTCCTCAGATAGAGGAGACTTTGGCGGCTCATTTGGCCCCCAGGACGTCAAGCTCCAGACCCACTCTGCCTAAACAGGCCTGTCATGTGTCAGTCTCGCAGCTTGAAAAGAGCTACCGCGCACAGGGCCTCGTTGTGCGCGCCATGAATGCCTCTGCAATGATACAGGCCTACCTGGCCAAGAAACTGCAGGAGCTCCAACAGATCTCCAACAATAGGAAGGCGGTCGAAGTTTTGGATGAGGCCTGCAAGGCGGCAGACTTTGTTCTCCGCCTCATGAGAACTGCGGCCATCACTCAGGGAAAAGGTATGGCCGAGACAGTTGTTGCTCAGCGTCATTTGTGGTTGACTCTGACAGACCTTCCAGAGGGCAAGCGCGCCCCGTTCCTCCACCATCCCATCGAGTCCACAGGCCTGTTCGGCGGGGCCATGGAGAGGATCCAGAGCAGACTGGACCAAAGGAGGAAACAGGAGGAGGCCCTACGTGAGGAGATGCCCAGAAAACATTTTGTGCAACCCAGAGACTCAAGTGGGCACAGGGGCCCACAGCAACGACACCACTCTGCCACACGTCGACCAACTCAAAAGAGGCCAACGCTCGAGAGGGAGCAGTGGCCAAAACCCGCCTCAGAGCCTCCTCAGACGGGCCAGGCCTGGTCAAACCACAGGTTTGTACCACTTCAAGCAGGTCCACCAAGGTCCTCCTCAACGAACCGTGACAGAAAGCAGAAGTCAGCCTGAACCAGAGCTACTTCACCACCATTCAGGCGTTTCCACCCACAGGGAAAAGAGGAATGCCGAACTTTTAATGCCAGCTTTTGTGCTAAAGAAGTCACGATTAACTGGTCCAGAATGTGTAAACATACAAAATCACTCAAATGTTTGTTTAATAAACAGAAATTGTTGTTTGAACATGACAATAAAGTCTCAGAAAGCCCAAAATGTTCTATGTCTCGACTCAGCATTAAGGGGGAAAACATAGCACTTTTTTATGCAAAATGTATCAATAAAGAGACGGGGGGCCGGTTCACTCACCCGGCTACCCCCACTCTAATAAGACGGGTCAGAGACCTGTCTGCCCCAGACAGACTCTCTGACCCCTGCAATGGGACAGACAGGGCCGGGGGCACTCTCCCGTCCCTTCCCCCCTGACACATGTGAGTTACAGAGTAAACATGCCCTCCAGGCTGACAGCACAAGCTGCATCCTGGGTAGCATGCAGCCTGTGTCCCTGGGTTATGTCAACCATAACTCAAGGGTACAGACTGTAATTTTTCAAACGTCCACCACCCTTCTTGGGAGTGGTGACGTCAGCCATAAGCCTGTCTTGCGCTCATGTTCTGAGGGAGGAAATTTGCTCCATGATGCAGAAGGGTGTGATCAGGGCAGTTCCTGCTCACGATGTAAACAAAGGTCACTTCAGCAAGTACTTTGTCATTCAAAAGCGGGGAGGCGGTCTCATGCCAATTTTGGACCTGAGAGGTTTGAACAGGAAGCTACGCACGTTCAAGTTCAACATGTTGACCTTGAGACAAGTAATCTACTCTGTGCGCCCGAGAGATTTCTTCTACATCGTGGACTTGAAAGATGCTTTTTTCCATATCAGCATCCTGCACACCCACAGAAAATTCCTATGTTTTGCGTTCGAGAACACCACATACGAGTTTCAGGCCCTTCCTTTTGGCCTAAAAACCGTGCCCGGGATGTTAATGAAATGCTTGGAAGCGGCCCTGACCCCTATGAAGAGCCAGGGTATCAGAGTGTTGAATTATCTGGATGACTTGTTGATCCTAGGGGACAGCAAAGTCCAGGCAAGAGTACACACAGACATAGTGATGTCTCACCTGAAATCACTGTTTTGTCATAAACCTGGAGAAAAGCAGTTTGTCTCCATATCAGATTGCTGTTTTTCTGGGAGTATAATTAGACTCCATTCTGTACAGGGCGAGGCTCTCAGAGGCACGGGTGGCAACCCTTCAACTCTGCTTAGCGCATTTTCAGCTGGGCAAGACGGTGTCTCTCAAACTTTACCAATGTTTGTTGGGCTTACTGGCAACAGGAATTGTTTTCGTTCCTCTGGCCCTATTAAATGTGCGCCCTTTACAGATTTGGGTCAACGAGCAGCTGGAGCCCCTCCCTCCCCATCAAACGAGAGGGATGAAAGTCAGCTCAGAGTATGAAGGTCCTGCAGCCATGGAGAAACCCAACAGTGTTCAGCACAGGAGTCACACTGGGCAGGGTATTGTCCTGGGTCTTGGTGACGACAGATGCATCCAAAACAGGGTGTGGGGGGGGGGCTCTGCAGGAACCAGTACGCTCGTGGGTTCTGGACCCAGCAGGAGGCCCGGCTCCATATAAATTTCCTGGAACTCCTAGCAGTGCTATCACTGAAGCACTTCTTCAGAAAGGGGCTAATTACACACCAACATGTCCTGATAAAATCAGACGACAGGTGTAATGTGGCCTACATCAACAGGGAAGGAAGGACACCGTCCCAACCCCTCCTGATGCTGACACAAAAATTGCTGACATGGTGCAGCTCTTGGATCTTGTCAATGAGGGTAACTCACGTGCCAGGGGAGCTAAACCACGGGGCGGACACCCTGTCAAGGGGAGCCACCTCCCCTCAGAATGGCGCCTGAACCCACGTATCGTGGACCAGATCTGGGCACGATATGGGAGGGCAGACGCAGATCTGTTCGCTTGCAGCAACAACACACACTGTGCTCTGTATCCCTCCATACGGGATGTGAACGCACCATTGGGGATGGATGCCCTGACGTACAGCTGGCTAGCAGGGAGACGGTATTACGCATTCCCCACCGTCCCTTTAATTCAAGCGACGTTAGAGCGCGTGCGCAGGGAAGCTCTCTCTCTAATATTAATAGCCCCCAAGTGGCCAAAGAAAGCATGGTTTACAGAAGTGATCTCACTCCTGGCAGGAACACCTTGGCAGCTTCCCCCTCACAGGGACCTGCTGACCCAGGCCCACGGGCAGACCCTGCACCCAGAGCTGTGGCAGCTCTGGGTCTGGCCACTGAGAGGGATTGGTTCATGGCTTCCGGTCTACATAGTGTAAAGGAATCTATAGGCCGTTTGTGTAATTAAACACAAACGAGGTCAGTTTACTGACTTACCTATAGATTAGATGATAGATTTGAGCAGGTTTTAGACTGTTTCAAACTTACCATCAGTTAAACGGGGTCTCAACTTTTTCAGATTAAATCAACAAATCTAACGATGTGATTAGCCAGAAATGTAATTTCACGAGAGGCTTCAACTTATGTTGGTCTACCAAAAAAATAGACCTTTTATTGAAACTATCACAAAAATTACATTAAACATTTGTATCGATATTAGCTCTGATTTAATAACTACGTTGACAAGAATTCAAATTAAAACAAACAGACAATTTAAACTTAACTGTTGGCACATTACTTGACAGGTTAAATGCTTATGAAAAATAAGAAATAGGAGGAAGGAGTACTGGAAGCTAAGTTAAGCTAAAGTTGGTTACTTTGAACCAGACTGGGTGACACTTTTTCCCACACGAGCAGCTGCTGGGCTCCCGCACGTTCAACCACACCACGACTCGTTACCTGACTGTTGACGGTTCGTCTCTTGGAGACAAGAGTGGAGAAGTTTGTGGATGGGTTTGTCCAGTGGCCGTCCAGTTGGAACTTCAGCGTGAGTGTGCTGATTCACGATACGAGGAAACTCGCCTCCCTCGGCAGGAAACAACGGTCAAGCGCACAGACTGATTTTCAAAATAAAACTTTAGAAAACAAATTCTTCCAGAAGATGAGTGACGAGTTACAGTAAGCTTTACTGTAACTCCAGCTGAGACGTGGGTCGATTTGACACAATGACCGGGCCGTCTCCAGCTTTTCCCAGAGGAGAGAAACCAGTTGTCAGTTAGTTCTCTTCCAAACACTAACGAAAATGCAGGAAGTGCCCATTTATAGGGGAGGTGGGGACTGACCCACCTCCTTAACGGCTACAGGCTGGTTAACAAAATAAAAGATGGAAGTATGATCCCATAGGCAGAAAGTCTCTTGACGGACAACAGGAAAACTGTTTACATAAACAGCCAGGTGGCCTGCTTGTGAGCACAGAGAATATTATGGCTAACTTCATAGACAACACAAAAGAAGCTGCAAGTTAAACGTTTACTCTGACCTTGTGCTTTAGATTCAAAGACTGCTTGTTCTGCAGAAATAAACCAGCAGAAGGGTCAAAGTCATGCAAGTAACAGATCATCATTGAAATGACAAAAATACTGTTTGATCAATTCTGAATTAACACACATTAAAGAGAAAGTTCAATCTGATTAATTAGTGTCCATTAATTCAAAATAATTGTAACAAAATATAGTGTCCACTTGTCTCCTTGAGCTCCAAGCAAGTGTAACACTGAGAGTTTCAGAGAGGTGTGAACCCTAAAATATCAAAGACGAGGTGTATCACTACAGTCCCCCTTTTTGGAAGTCATCGCCTGTCCTTGGAGATGAGTTCCAACACGAAAGGATACCACCGAATGTCTCTGACCTCTATGTAATCCAGCAAATGGAAAAAAAAAAAAAAATCAAAAAGTTCAAAATTATATTCCCATAATGTTTTTGGAAATTCCATACTGTTCGTAGGTAATCCCTTTGCGGTAAGCTTTCAATCCTTTGGAAAACATAGTCTGTTAACCCATGGAAAACTGAGTCTGTGATCCCTTGGAAACAAAGTCTTATAATCCACAACGGTAAATCCACAACGATGGGGGTTATTGATTTCATCAGCAAGAATGGTTTTTAATCAGCATGTAGAGGGGATCCCTCGATTGAAGCAGAGGAGGCGGGCCTTGGATGAAGGTTGAAGACCAACGTTGGATCAACAACGTTGTTTGTGTTATCATCAAGGACAACGTCACACGTTGTGTCAGCTTGGTCAACCACTGTAACAATCAAATCATTTGACAAACAACTCACAATCTCAGTCACGTCCACGCGCGGAGGCGCCGCTTCCATAATCTGGAGCATGTGTGACTCATTGCATGTCTCGAGCTGTGCAGCTCGANAAACCTTGGTTCAGAGTATTTGAGTCTAGATCTAATCAGAAATGACATAGTTTCTACAGACTCAAAGAGCCCCTCTTCATTCAAGAAGTGGGAAAACACACACAACGACAGTGACCCATCGCATTCTGAACAATCAGACACACCTGCGACTGCGCCGACAGTTGTGACACACCTGAATTACACAGAAAGAGGCAAACGTAAGAAGAAACGTTGGCCGATACCTAAAAGGTTCCTGTGTACTGTCTACTCTCAGCTGCGAAAACAGCTTGAACTAATTAATGGCATCCTAACTCGTGCCCATGGACGGACGTCCTCACCTGTGTTCGTGGTCCCCCATGACCTCAGGGGGGTGATGTTAGGTCATGCCCAAGACAAAAACAAAGATTTCAATAACCCCACAAACGACAAAGATCTCGCAAACTCATAGACTTCATGGGAAATTAAGGTAATCCAAGCACATGATAGTAAATAAACTAAACAGTTTAAACTATATTACTGTAGTTGCTAAAAGAAACGGCTCCAACTAGAACTTAGAAACGCTAAGGCTAAAACCTTAGACTGTGACTCTGCTGAAAATCCTTATCACAACTCCTATGACCACATCTAAGTCTGAGAGATGCTTCTCAACACTGAAAAGAATAAAGACATTCCTTAGGAACACAATGTCACAGGATCGACTCAATGCATTGGCCATGCTCTCCATGGAGAAAAATCTTGTCAAAGCCGTCCCTGACTTCAACCAAAGAGTCATTGAGAAATTTGCTTCTCTCAAGGATAGAAGGGCAAAATTTATGTACAAAACGTAGAACACTGCTTTTGTTGAAATTGTTCATTTAACTACACAGTGTGATACCTTAGCGTTTAGAGCTGAAACACTACAGAGGGTGGTGCAAACAGGCAGAGAACATCACTAGTAGCAGTCTCCACAAAAAGAACATCTACCACAGACATCTGTGTAAAGCACACAGCATCATCAAGGATCACATCCAGTCTGCACAAGGGCTCTTCCATCTACTACCCTCGGGCAGACAATACAGGAATCTGTCATCACACACAAAAAGACTAAAGGACAGCTATTATCCACTGGCTGTCAGATTACTGGACTCTCAATAAATAACACTAAACAACTGGCAATAACTTTGCACCAAGCCACATCTGTGACAACAAATATTAGCTTGTGACAGTAATTATGTGCAATATATATCACATAATTACTGTCACAAACTAATATTAGCTTCTGACAGTAATTATGTGCAATATATATATATATATATATATATATATATATATATATATATATATATATATGTATATATATATATATATATATATATATATATATATATGTATATATATATATATATATATATATATTCAAGATGGCCGCGCTCAGTGCAGCCGCAGCTTCACGAGTTCCCGGATCATCTCTAGTTTTTAGTAATTTTAATAGTGTTTTTGTACCTGACTCTGCGCGTTTTTTGCGGGTGAATTACAGCCGAACTGATCTGTTAAGAATCGGAGCGGATTTACCACAGGGCACAGCTGAAATCAGCAACGAACTCAAATCAGAGCTCGGAAGATTGGAGCTGCTAAGAACGTCCTTCTGGAAGCAGATGCGCTCCAGGGGAAAGAAAAGGAAGCGGTGCTCTCGTGGAAAGAAGAGAGGTTGCCGTGCAGGAATTATGACGAGACTGCGGGCAGACGCTAAAACCGGTAGACCCCCGATGCCGGCTCTTTTTCTGTCTAACGTGCGCTCGCTGGACAACAAAATGGATCTACTTCGTTTGAGGGTGACCACGTCGGAGGAGATGAGAAGATGCTCCGTGCTTTGTCTTACGGAAACGTGGATCTCTGAGGACACTCCAGACTCTGTTTACGAGCTGGACGACAGGCTCTTTTTCAGAACGGACCGGTGCACCGAGACTACGGGGAAAACGCGAGGCGGCGGTGTTTGTATTTACGTACACAAAGATTGGTGCACGAACTGTTCCGTGATTAAAAGGCTTTGTTCAGCTGCCGTCGAGTTAATCACAGTAAGATGTAGGCCGCACTACCTTCCGCGCGACCATGCTGTGATTTTAATAACAGCTATTTACATAGCACCCGATGCTAATGCTAATGACGCCCAGGGAGAAATTCATGACTTACTCACCTCGCTGCAGTGTAAATATCCTGAGGGGCTTTTCATTGTTTGCGGGGACGTCAATCACGTTGATCTTCAAGTCTCCCTCCCAGCCTTCAATAAGAACGTCTTCACAGCTACGAGAGGAGATAAAACGCTCGACCAAGTCTTCACAAATGTAAAGGGGGCATACACGGCGAAGACACGCCCACCGCTCGGAGCTTCCGATCACGAGTCTCTGATCCTGGCACCAAGAGAACTCCCCCCACTCAGGCGCTCCAAGCCGGAACAAAGAGAAATAACAATCTGGCCTCAAGATAGTTCCCCCATGTTGAGAGACTGTTTTGAGAGGACAAACTGGTCTGTTTTCAGAGAAGCAGCCACTGATGGAAGTTCAGTGGACATGGAACTGTACGCTTCCTCAGTCCTGGGTTACATCAGTACATGCTCTGAAAATGTATCCATAAAAAAATATGTGAAATCCTACCCGAACCGGAAACCCTGGTTAAATAAAGAAGTTCACGCCTTGCTAGCAGCCAGAGACACTGCATTCAAGTCAGGAGATAAAGTGGAGCTGAGAAAGAGCAGGAATGAACTGAAGGATGGCATTAAGAAGGCCAAGGCCACGTATGCACAGAGGATCGAGGGACAGTTCACCTCACAAGACCCACGGAGCATGTGGAAGGGTATTAAATGCATAACAGATTACAAAGGCAAAAACAAACAATGCCCCAGGGACCCATCTCTGCCTGATGCCCTCAATAAGTTTTATGCACGTTTTGATGATCCAAACAGACCAGCTAGCACCAGACTCACCTCATCACCAGATGAAGAGCATCTCAGGGTGTCCGCAGCAGAAGTGAGAGGCAGTCTCAGAAAGATTAATCCTCATAAAGCAACCGGACCAGACAACATCCCAGGGAAAGTTCTGAAGGAATGTGCGGACCAGCTCTGTGAGGTGCTGGCTGACATCTTCACCACCTCACTTGCACTGGAGTCAGTTCCCACCTGCCTGAAGACCGCGACCATCATCCCAGTCCCAAAGAGCTCCACAGTGACTGGTCTGAATGACTATAGACCGGTGGCCCTCACCCCGATAGTCGCTAAATGTTTTGAGAAACTGGTCATGTCCCACATCAAGGCAACCGTCAACATCAATGAGGACCCTCATCAATACGCATACCGTGAGAACCGATCAACAGAGGACGCCATTTCTTCCGTGGTCCACACTGCTCTCACCCACCTGGATCAGAAGGACTCATACGTGCGTCTGCTCTTTGTGGACTTCACATCTGCCTTCAACACCATGATCCCCCAAACTCTGATAGACAAACTATCTACACTTGGACTAAGCCCCTCTATTTGTAACTGGATACTAGACTTCTTAACAGACAGACCACAGTCCGTGAAGATCCACAACTTCTCCTCCTCCACCATAACCCTCAGCACTGGCTCTCCTCAGGGATGTGTGCTGAGCCCCCTTCTGTTCACTCTGCTCACATATGATTGTACAGCCACACTTCCAGGCTGTCATATTGTTAAGTTTGCAGATGATACAGCGGTGGTGGGATGCATCACAAACAATGATGAGTCCAGCTACAGACAGGAGGTGGAACACCTGGAGAGCTGGTGCAAAGAGAATAATCTTCACATGAATGTGAAGAAGACAAAGGAGATGATTGTGGACTTCAGAAGGAACAAACACACCCATGCCCCACTGAAAATAGGTGGGTCTGCAGTGGAAGTGGTCTCCAGCTACAAATACTTGGGTGTACATGTAGCGTGGTTGATTCTGCGTTGTGTCTTGTGTGCAATAACAGCCAGACGACATCTGCTTGGAATGCTCATTTATTGCTCCTGCACCCAATCAGCAGAAAACAGCAATCAAAACAGGCTTTTTCTCCTCACAGGTCCACAGCGCCTGCTCCCCCATGAGTTTGTACAGAAAGAGCGCGAGAGAGCTGTGCGGTTTCTCTTCATGAGTTATAATGGTACGATCCACTTATATTTCTCTTTCTTAACCCCAACTGGCACTCAAAACAACAATCAAAGAACTCGAAATGTTCCACAGTAACAATAATAATTCACAGTTTCATTCACAGCACATTCAATTTAAATAAAAAGAATAGTTTTGAAACAGGAAGTTACCTGCTGTTTTGGAAATGGATCTGTCGTCTTTTCAAAATAAAAGCTGCCGATACTCGTAATTTCTTACTGGAATAGATTTTCACTTGACAATCTAGTGTAACAACATCACACTGCTACATTCACCTCCACTGTTTTACACTAGATTGTGCATCTTAACCAAATAATAAAAAAAAATACCACAACAAAAACAAAACAACCAAAATAAACAATGATAACATACTCAATTTTTTTTTTTTTTTTTTTAAATCTGGTCATGACATTACATGTGACCCAAGTATACCCTCCCTACAAGACCAAAATGGTCGACCAGCATAGAGCTATTCAATGAAGAATTAGGGGAGATGAGGGGTAGCTAAGTCCCCACCTCACCATAGAAGACATGCCACGTACACATCTATCATAGAGTACACCCAAAATCACTCAAATGTGTCCAGTACGATGGACAACCTAAATAAAATTATGACCAGACCCCAGTAAAAGAGAGATAAAAAAAAAATCCCATTACCAAGAAAAGAAAAAAAATAATACAAAATAAATGGCCCTATGACAAAATTTTAACTCTTTGTGTGGACATTGTCTGAATTAACCTGTTAACAGGTTTGATAAATCTACCTAGTCTCGTCCGTATCCCTCCCCCTTGGACAACCGAAGCGACCGAGTCACATCCAGACACATTTGAACCACTAACGGCCTTAGTTGTACCGATAGTGTCACTCGGGTGTAAACTTATGCCGACAGAGTCTGAAAGCTGGTCGCCAGTGTTATCTTCAGAGTGTGAGCTCTCTGACCCATGAGCTACCCCATCCAGGACACTCCTATGGTCTCCACAGGAAGACATGACCCCTGTACTCTGAACGCTACCATCGTTCCCTCCAATAGCTTCAGGTTCTCTAACTACTGTCACTTCGCCTGTGGTCATCACCACACTAGACTCTGGAAGGGAGGAAACCCAGTGAGCTGTTCGAGCATCACTGTCCCGCTCACCTGAAACCACATCATCTGACGACTCACTCTCTGAAACTGTGTTTGAAAGAGAAGCCTGAGATACAGAATCATCCCATGATGGCAAAGGCAAAAAGTTTACAGGCATGATCAGATTCCTATGAACTGTCCTAACTCGTCCTGTGATGGGATGACGGATAACATAGGTGTTCAGTTCACTGTTTTTATGGACCACAATGTAAACCGTATCTTTCCAACGATCAGCCAATTTTCGTTTTCCTCGTTCCCCTTTGTTAGCCATCAATACTCTGTCTCCCTTCTCCAAAGAATGTCCCTTAACCTTTCGGTTATACACCTCAGCTTGTCTCAATTGCTGCTTCTCAGCATGCTGCTGAGCCAAAGTTATTGCTTCCCTGAGATCTGTGCGCAATGACTGAACATATTTGTCCATGTCAGCAGTCTCTCCATCCAAGAGAACACTTCCAAACATCACATCAACAGGTAACCTAGGGGTTCGACCAAACATTAAAAGGAAAGGCGGAAAACCTGTGGTTTCGTGAACCGTGCAGTTATAGGCAAAAGTCAGTGTGTTTAGCATCTGAGGCCATTTTTCCTTTGCTCGAGGAGGCAACGCACGGATCATACTACCCAGAGTGCGGTTTAGACGTTCAGCCTGGCCATTTCCCGCAGGATGATATGGTGTGGTATGGCTCTTACGAACACCGGCCATCTGGAGTAGCTCGGCAATGAGGGAGCTTTCGAAATTAGCCCCTCTGTCAGAGTGAATACAAGCTGGAAACCCGTATATGGAAAAAAAATTATTCCATAACACGCGAGCCACTGATTTGGCAGACTGATTTGGACATGGGTAAGCACAGGCTAGTCTGGTAAAATGGTCCGTCACCACTAGAACGTCAATGGACTTGTTATTGACATCCTCTGCAGACCAGAAGTCAATACAAACTAGTTCTAGCGGTGCTGATGTGACAACAGAAACAAGTGGAGCCCTGGCCTCAGGTTCTGGTGCTTTGCTCAAGACACACCTCTTGCAATGACTCACATATTCTTTGACATCATGTTCCATCGAATCCCAGTAAAAACGTTGTCTGGCAAGCCACAGTGTGCGCTGCTGACCTTGATGGCCTGCATCATCATGCACCCCTTTCAACACCTGGCCTCTCAACGCAACTGGAACCACAAATTGGAACACTTTCTTCTTGCTCACCACATGTTTAGAAACGCGGTACAACACGCCCAGCCGGGTCGTGAGTTTACCCCATTGTCGCAATGTACGATTTGTCTCCCGCGATTCATGAACACGCTCACGTCGGGATGGACGACTTCCCCTGTTCACATAAAAGGAAACCCGGCTGACTACAGGATCCTGACACTGTTTATCATACAACTCCTCATGAGTGAGGACAGGCAGTGGGCTCTGCCCCACTGGAGACAGTTTTTCCAGCTGCTGTGTGTAGCAGGTTGCCCTCATTTTCGCACCTTCACTCCAACAACGGTGAGACTTAAATAAGGCTGACACCTCATCATGAGAAACTCTCCCACCGTTGTCTATAATGTCCACGCTGCCTGTGACAGAGCCCTGGGTCGGAGAAGTGAGTTTGCGCTTCTCATCCACAGACTCTTCCCGAGAAAGACGAAACATGTTCTGAACGTCTTCCACCAACAAACCTCTGGCTCCTTCTAACAAAGTGTTGTATGGAGTCCTCGTCAAACGGTGCATCATTTTATGCTGAGCGAATGGTTCCCTGCTCAATGCATCTGCCACAATATTTCGCGGCCCTGGAATATACTGAATGTCAAAGTCAAAGGGGGCCAGCTTGGCCACCCATCTCTGTTCACAAGCGTCCAGCTTCGGCTTGGTAAGAATGTACTTTAGAGGATTGTTGTCCGTCCAAACAGTAAATTTATGTCCGCGCAACCAATGACTAAACTTATCATGAATAGCCCATTTCATGGCGAGAAACTCGAGCCTATGAGCAGGGTATTTGGACTGCGCATGATTCAAGGACTTACTAGCAAAGGCAATGGGCCTCGCAATCTTGTGGTCATCTTGTACTTGTGACAACACAGCTCCTAATCCGGAAGATGACGCATCAACAGAGAGCAAAAAAGGCTTTGTAAAGTCAGGGTGGGCAAGAAGAACCTGCTCTGTCAACGCAGCTTTTAAAGTTCTAAATGCTTCGCTACACTCCAGGGTCCAATCAGCCGCAACAAGCTTACGCGCCAAACCCTGCTTCTTCCTACCCTTCCCCTTCCGTGGCTTGGCCGTCCCTGTAGTCAGTTGGAATAATGGCTTGGCAATCACAGAGCAGTTCTCAATGTAGTGCTGATAATACACCACCATGCCTAGGAAAGAGCGAATCTTCTTAGGAGATGGCGTAGTGCCATCAGGTTCCATAAGATCTGCTTCTGACACGCCTGCAATTGCCTGCACTTTTTCAGGGTCTGTTGCAATTCCGTCTCTCGTAACAATGTGACCTAAGAACTTCACAGACTTTCTTAAAAACTGACACTTGGATGGGGACAGTTTTAGGTTATGTTCTCTTAACCGTCGGAACACCATCTCAAGCCTCTGCAGGCTTTCCTCCTCAGACTTTCCATAAACCAACAGATCATCCAAGTAACAAAGAAGGCTTAAAAAGTTCTGGGGCCTCATGTACAAAGACTTGCGTAGATTTCTTACTGAAAAGTAACGTACGGACAAATCCAGAAAAGTGTCCACGCACAAAAAAATCCAGATTTATCAAACTGTGCGTACACCGGAATCCACGCACATTCCTTATGTACAACACAATCAACGTGGAATTGAGCGCACATGAGAGAGTGGCCGACTCCGCCCTTGACACGCCTCCGTATGAATATGCAAAGTCATTCAAATATGCCATGCACGACAGGAATGTCGTCTCTGCTCCATTGCAAATCATGTCGGAACGTGGAAAAAAGAGGAACTTCACGGACTGTGAACAGAAATCACTTCTGAGTGAGGCAGAGAAGCACGGAAAAAGGCTTCATTCGGCACGCACAGTGCAAAACAAACCATCCACTTTTAAATAAGAAGTTGACCAAGCTGATCTAACATGCCTGTATAGCTTAGTGGCGAACGCGCCCGCCCTTCGTCCCAAAGGTCGTGAGATCGACTCCCGCTTGGTACAATGTTTTTTTTTTTCATTCCGGATTTAAAGACCACAGGAAAACTATTGAATGAAACAACAAGAAATAGAACAATACATGAAATGAAAGGAAGCAGACGATTTATTGTTTTGTAAATAGTTTTCATGTGTATTTCAATCTGGAACGAAAAGAAAAAGAAAAACGTTGTACCATGCGGGAGTCGATCTCACGACCTTTGGAACTAAAGGCAAGCGCTTTACCCACTGACCTAAACGTAGGCGTGTTAATACAGCTTGGTTAACTTCTTATTTAAAGAAATTACATCTCATTGTTGTCAATATTGTTGCCACTATCTGGCGCATGCTTTTATATCCACTCATCTAATTGCGTCCATGTGGATGTAATAATCGTTAATCATGTGTGTTTGGTGGGATTTATGATTGTTTTCATATCATGGACACAGTTTCACAGATCACCTGTAAGTGTCGCCAAAGGAACAATAACCACAGAAACGTGCGTACGCAAGCAGGGGAGCAGCCGTGGATTTCTACGTGGAAGCGCAGATATTCCCGTTCATATCAGATTTGATACATACGCCACTTTGCGTGGAAAGTGACGTGCGCAATGTTTTTGTGCGCACGCATGGTTGATACATGGAGTACCTGGTCACCAAAGATCGTGAGCATCATTCGCATGAAAGTAGCCGGGTTGTTACACAGACCCTGTGGCATGCGGTTATACTCATGTAATCCGAGAGGAGAGGAGAAAGCAGTGTACTTCCTATCATCTTCGTGAAGTGGGACATTGTAGTATCCTGAAGTCAAGTCCATTGAGCTAAAGAATGCGTTACCTCCCAATGCTGCCAGGATGTCAGCTTGGTGTGGTAAAGGGTGCGCATCTTTGACTGTACGAGCGTTCAACCACCTGAAGTCTGTACACAACCTCAAGTCACCATTTTTCTTCCAGCAAAGAACAAGTGGAGAAGCATACTCACTGCTTGACTTTCTGATAATTTCACGCTCTTCCATGTCATCTAAAGTTTCTTTCAACTTTTGGTAGTGAGCAGGAGAAAGCCTACGATAAGGCAGACGAAAAGGGCGTTCATCAGTAAGTCTGATGCGATGACAGAATTCGGCAGCCTTGCCGCAATCCAAATGATGTCTTGAAAACACATCTTCATACTTTACCACCAAGTCAGTCAGCTTCTCTCGCCAATGTTCAGAAACTTCACAGTCACTAACAGATAGATCCTGCAGCCCCAAATCAGCCAATTTGCCAGGTCCAACTTTTGTTTTAACACTGCAACATGACTCAGCTGTAAGGCTGCCATGAGAACTGTCCACTTTACACACATTCTGGTGTACCCTCATGTCTAAACCACCATCAAAATCTTCCAAAGCAATGCATGGATACACATCAGCCACCTTAGCGTTCCTTCTCAACACAATTGGAGACATAGTAGGATTGATGATTTTCACAGGAAGCCACCCTCCTCCCCACAGTGGAGTAACTACTCTGCCCACCATTACACTACGGTGCACACAGCGTGAAGTGCTTGGTTCAACAACAACAGTACTCCCCACAGAGAGTTCAGTCTTAGGTGGAAGACGGCCCCACACCACATGCTCACTCATAGGTTCAAGAGTCACGGCCTTTGTCAGTTTGACAGTCCCAACTTTCTCTGGAATTTCCTCCCCCCTCCACCTTTCAAGATTGGCCAAAAAACTGACAAACTGACTATTTTCATCCAAACATGTCGAGTCAGGTCTACTCAGTATCCGCCAATAGGCCTCATTAGACTTAAACTGTTTGATGAGCGGTTTCATCACATTTGTGCCAACAATAAGCTCATCAGCCTCACCATCAACCACCAAAACTGGGACAACATAATCAAACCCAAACAGTTTAAGCTGTAGTTCGCAGATTCCCACTGGAACAGTCTGTTTGCCACCACACCCAACAAGAACAATGTTAGTGGGAGGGATTACATCCCCCATCACCACTCCTGCCTCACGCAACTGAGGGATTATGTCTGCACGTACAGATGTAGCCATAGACCCGCTATCTAACATCCCTCGTAGCTCAATCTTGTTGCCAACTAGCACTGTAGTGAAAAACAGACTGTCACTGATAGGCAGTTTTGCCACATTTTGAAAAATGACAGTTTTATCATTAGATACTGTGTTGCAAGCCATCATGTAGACAGTTTGGATGTCATCATCAATGTTGGAGGAAACACTAGAAAGGCCCACACTGTCCCCCACTAAATGAGGGCCGTCTAGTTTTCCTGAGGCGAATCAGTCTGTCCCTGACCAATCGGGTGCGTTTGAGGTTTCTGAGTTTTAGAACAGTGAACACTGATGTGCTCTGGAGAGAAACATCGAAAACATAATCTGTGCATCCTACAATGTGACCTAGTGTCATGTTGCCGGTTGCCACAAACCTGACATTCCCGTGATTGTCTGGAGATTTGCTTATTGGGCCTGTTGCTTATAGCCTGAGTGTTGCTGATCAGCGCTTTCTCCAAAAGACTCAAGACCCTGTCCATCGTGGTGTTTTCAAAAGCTGTTTTGTAGCTCTCTGGCTCTGGAACATTTTTAGAAATGGGCAACACAGTTTGTTCATTGGCAGCTACACCCACGTGTGAAGGCTCGGTAACCCCCACTTTCTGTTTCTCACGGCTCCGAACAACTGCATGGTTCCTTAAATACTCGTCTAAATGGTCTTGAACTTCACTAGCTGTCCAATTGCGAGAAGGCTTTGTTTTAAAAACCAGTGCCAGCTCTCTGTCCGGACAATGGCGAATAAACATGAGCACCAAATGTGAACTCAGGTCAGTCATTGAGTCCCCCTTACTAGCCAAGCATCGTTCAGCAACCTCTGCAGCTTTGTTAAGCCGTATCCAGTAATCAAGAGGTCCCTCGTTTGTGTATGGTGTGCTAGCGTAGAAATCCGCTAGAGGCAGATCTGAATGGACTGTGTCTCCAAAATGTTGTCTGAGAATACTAAATATTACAGAAACATCTGTAGCTTTTGCATTACTGCGCATCCAAACTCTAGTGACATCTCTTGCCCTCCCCATCAATCTGTTCATAACCACTTCAACCTGTTCAGCCTTAGTGGACTGTTTCTGTCTAAGGTAGGCCTGCATGAGGTCTTCCCACTCGAAAACAGAACATTTATCAGTTTTGTCACCTCTAAAATAGGGTGGAACATCAACATCAGAGCGTAATACAAGATTAAGTTTTGATGCATCAATAACAGTAGTACCACCTTGAAATGACTGTGAAGTGTTCTTGTTGTGATCCGGGATTGATGCAGGTGGAGGCTCTGACGCAGCATTCTGCATCAATGACATCTTGATGGACTCTCCTATTTCTGACCCAATGGTCCTGATTAAATCTGTTAATTGAATGGAGGCAGCTTCTCCATCAGGTGAAAATGCAGGACATGATGAGGGAATCACTGGGCTCAGTCCCGGAGTGAAACTTAAAGTCTGACTAGTGAAGTCATCAAACCCCTTTTTCCTCCCAGACTCAGAAATGTCTGAGCCCAAAACACCTGGGTTTCCTGGGGTAGCAAACTGCAAAACCCCTCTCCCCCTACCAACGGATAATACCCCATGACTAGGAGTTGACATTTCATTCACATTGCGACCCTCCATGGGGAGACCTCACTGTTACCCTTTATGGGAATGAAACAGGAACCTGTCCAGAATAAAAAAATAGAAATGAGAGGTTCCCAACCACAGTGTCCGAGGAACTCCACACGGACAGCGACTCCAAGGCGCAGATGGAACCAACGGACGTCGTCCAGCAACACCGGTGGTCTGCTTCAGCTGACCAGTCGAAGGGTCACGGCACCAGTTTTGTAGCGTGGTTGATTCTGCGTTGTGTCTTGTGTGCAATAACAGCCAGACGACATCTGCTTGGAATGCTCATTTATTGCTCCTGCACCCAATCAGCAGAAAACAGCAATCAAAACAGGCTTTTTCTCCTCACAGGTCCACAGCGCCTGCTCCCCCATGAGTTTGTACAGAAAGAGCGCGAGAGAGCTGTGCGGTTTCTCTTCATGAGTTATAATGGTACGATCCACTTATATTTCTCTTTCTTAACCCCAACTGGCACTCAAAACAACAATCAAAGAACTCGAAATGTTCCACAGTAACAATAATAATTCACAGTTTCATTCACAGCACATTCAATTTAAATAAAAAGAATAGTTTTGAAACAGGAAGTTACCTGCTGTTTTGGAAATGGATCTGTCGTCTTTTCAAAATAAAAGCTGCCGATACTCGTAATTTCTTACTGGAATAGATTTTCACTTGACAATCTAGTGTAACAACATCACACTGCTACATACACATGAATGATAACCTCAGCTGGAGCAACAACACCACCAGCCTGATCAAGAAAGGTCATCAGAGACTCTACTTCCTCAGACGGCTGAGACGTGCTGGTCTGAGCAGCCCAGTTCTCACCTCGTTCTACAGGTGTGCAGTGGAGAGCGTCCTGTGCTCCAGCATCAACGTGTGGCATGGAGGCTGCACAGTTGAAGAGAGGAAAGCTCTGCAGAGAGTGGTGAAGGCTGCACAGAAGTCTGTTGGAGTCAGTCTCCCCACAATCACAGACATTTACACCTCCAGATGCAGGAAAAGAGCCACCTGCATCATGAAAGACCTCACTCATCCAGCACACTCACTCTTTGCCCCACTCCCCTCAGGACGGAGGTTGAGGAGCATCAAGTGTAGAACCACTAGACTGAGGAACAGCTTCTACCCTGAGGCTGTTAGACTCATGAATAAATAAAAATAAAATAAAAAATAAACACTGCAAAATATCACATCATACTGATGCTGATCTGTTTTCTTGTTGCTGTGTTCATCTGTGTTCATCTGTGACCATCTGCTCATACAAACTCATGTTCGTGCTGCTGTTTATTCCCACTATATTAGGCTTAGTGTATTACTAGTTGATGTTTTTCTTAGTTAGTTCTAGATGT
Source organism: Garcialebias charrua (assembly GCA_038048925.1). Taxonomy (NCBI): domain Eukaryota; kingdom Metazoa; phylum Chordata; class Actinopteri; order Cyprinodontiformes; family Rivulidae; genus Garcialebias; species Garcialebias charrua. Next base: position 48,075 of record JBBPBX010004271.1, on the reverse strand, counting down.
TATTACTGTTTTTCTCTTTCATTTGTTGTTGGATGTAACTGGGACCTCGTGTACATAATCTCGTTTTCATCACATGTACCACATGCGGTGCAAATGACAATAAAGACTCTCTGACTCTGACTCTGATATATATATATATATATATATATATATATATATATATATATATATATATATATATATATATATATATATATATATATATATATATATATATATATATATATATATATATATATATATATATATATATGTAACCTCATCAAATGGTGAATTCGTTCAGAATAATTCAGGTCTGCGTTGTGTTATTAAGGACCAGGAGACAGGATGAGGTGAAACGTTGTTTATCTGTACAGAACAGAATATGGACTGATCATAAATCAGGTTCATCACAGCGGGTACAGCACCTCATGCCCATCTCGTATGAACTGGCCAACTGCCGTATTTACAACATTAATATTAAACAGAAATACAAATAAATAAAATAATGTGTACCTGTACAGAACAGAATATGGACTGATCATAAATCAGGTTCATCACAGCGGGTACAGCACCTTATGAGGAAAATCATTTCATGTCAGCATCAAGCTAACATAATATTTTACTGGAGCGTTTAACTCAGTGGACCTACCTCATGCCCATCTCGTATGAACTGGCAATGAGATGTCTGTGTTCACAATATTTATAACCGCCAATCAGCCAGAGGGGGCGCTGTTTCACCCATTACACATGAACCTAAACTTGGAAGTAATGACAAGTGGAATTATATTCAATATTAACTATGTTACACTCCCTCCTGCTGAATTCCACTTGCCCCATTACAACAACCAAAACAAAACAACCAAATGAAAGCAAGTAAGAGAAAAAAAAAAAACAGTACAGGCACATATACATAAATGGAATAAGACCACTATTCAATTGCACAGGAAACCAATATACAACCACCGTTTCCAAAATCGCTTGTGAGGTACAATCACATCAAATTCACAGTTACAAACACCCAGTCACTAGACTATCCTGAGAGGATCAGTATGAGAAAAGGTTGGCCAAACCCCATCTACATACATAAGGGAAAAAAAAATATGCCCATTTACATATTTTGTTAATGTGTAACTGCAAACTCACCTCCCAAATAGCAAAACAAACATGAAATATGAAAATTGTTACAACACCTCTAGGTCAAAGTTGAAACAAATTAAACTGTAGTTTTTTTTTCATATACAAGAACTTATCAGACTAATGCTGTTCTTTGGTGCATCATTTCAATAAATCTGGTCACTGGTCTCAACAACCGTCCAGCTCTAGATCTACGGTCAGTCGCACCATCAACTACTGTCACTGTAGTAGTTACTGTAGCAGGTATGTCAGTGAGAGTGTCAGTAACAGGAGCCGGAAATGTCTCTGGGCAAGCCGTCAGGACTGCTGAGCAACCAGAGTCTGCTGAACTGCTGTCCGTCAACGCAGGTCCTGTGGCTCCTTCCAGCACGGTGCCCTCCACCTGCTCAGCATCCTCCACATCTGTCTCACTGCCTGCTCCCAAAGGTAGGTCAGATACCCACGCTCTTGTTCTAAACTCTGCTGAGTCAGAAATAGCATCACTGATGGCTGACCTCCCAGCACTTGGGTCAAGTGAACTTGATGTTTGAGATAGTACAGCCTCCTCCTGGTCATCATGGTTGTCCTCAGGTAGAGGCAGAAAGTTTACTGGCATTATCAGATTGCGGTGGACCACTTTTACTTGGCCTGTAGTGGGATTCTGGATCCTGAAAGTGTGGTTCTCATCATCTTTTCCAATCACCACATACACCGTGCTATCCCAGCGGTCAGCAAGCTTCCTTTTTCCAGGTCCTCCTTTGTTGGCCAGCAGCACTCTGTCGTTCACTTCCACAAGTACACCACGTACTCTCCGGTTGTATAGCTCAGTGTGACGCTGGAGCTGTTTAGTTGCCGTTAACTGGGCTACAGCCATAGCTTCTCTCATGTCCTTTCGTAGTGACTCCACGTAGCGATCATAGTCCACCACCTCCGGATCACTGAGCACTGAACCAAAGATGACGTCCACCGGAAGACGTGGCACCCTTCCAAACATGAGCAGGAATGGAGCATATCCTGTCGTCTCATGCACGGTACAATTGTAGGCAAATGTCAGAGATTTCAGGGCCTCAGGCCAACGATGTTTAGCTCTTGGTGGCAATGCTCGAATCATGTTGCCTAGAGTCCGGTTCATTCTCTCACATGAGCCATTACCCATAGGGTGATAAGGTGTAGTGTGGGACTTTTGCACGCCTGCCACATTCAGTAACTCTGCAATAAGCAAACTCTCAAAAGTGGCCCCCTGATCGGAATGTAGTCGCTTGGGAAACCCATAGATGCTGAAATAATTGTTCCACAGCTGGTGTGCGACTGCTTTAGCTGACTGATTGGGGCACAAGAAAGCGTGTGCCATCTTTGTGAAGTGGTCAGTAGCTACTAGCACATCCAGTGAACTGTTTGAAGAATCCTCAGCAGTCCAGAAATCAATACTGACAAGTTCAAGAGGTTCAGAGGTCCTTATGTTTTTCAAAGGAGCTCTGGCTTCTGGCTCTGGCGACTTGCTGACAACACATCGTCTGCAGTGTTGTACATACTCAGTAACATCACGCACTAGGCCAATCCAATAAAATCTCTGTCTCGTCAAGTACAGGGTCCGTTGCTGACCCTGATGACCAGCCTCATCGTGAACACCTTGTAACACCTTCTGGCGCAGTGAGCGTGGGACCACAAAAAGGTAGGACTTTTTCTTTGTGACAGGGTTTTTAGCTACCCGTTGCAGGACTCCATCTCTCAATACAAGCTTTTCCCAGCCTTTCAAAAGCTTGAGGACTTCTGATGACTCCTTGACACGTTCTCTTCTGGAAGGTCTCCACTTTCTCTCTACAAAGAACATCACCCTACTTAGAACTGGGTCATTTCTCTGTTTCTCCTGCAACACTTCAAGTGAGAGCACCTCAGAGTTGACCTGTGGGGTTGTTAGAACAGTCTGTGAGAACTGTGGCAGGAGAAGAGCATGCGGGTACACCACAGGACCACTCTCACTGCATCCCTGGAGCACAGCAGCAACCTCCAATGATGATACTGCTCCTGTCTTAACAACTGCCACACCCTGAGAAATCTGTTGGTCACACTCAGCTACTTCAGGCGGGTTAGCTGACCAGCGAAACACCTCTTGGACTCCATTAGCACCAACTACTGCAGCCTCTGCCAGTAGCTCGTCATAAGGCACTCTCGTCAAACGGTGAGGCATACTAGGCTGTACGAAGGGCTCTCTGCTAAGGGCGTCAGCCACCACATTCTTTGATCCAGGAATGTACTTGATGTTGAACTGGAATGGCGCCAACTTAGCGATCCACCTCTGCTCACACGCGTCCAGCCGAGCCTTGGACAGGATGTAGGTTAGCGGATTATTGTCCGTCCACACGGTGAATTGATGGCCTCTCAACCAATGATGGAACTTGTCACACACTGCCCATTTTAATGCGAAGAATTCTAGTCGGTGTGCAGGATATTTGGATTGGGCATAACTCAGCGATTTACTTGCAAAAGCAATCGGTCTGGCCGTTGAACCACCTGCAGGCACTTGTGACAGGACTGCACCAAGTCCGTCGGTAGAGGCATCCACAGACAGGAGAAAGGGCTCACTGAAGTTTGGGTGGGCCAGCACCACACAATCTAGCAAAGCCCACTTCAGTTGATGGAAAGCCTGCTGACAATCTGCAGTCCAATCTTCAGCACGGAGCTGTTTGCGGATTTGGCGGCGTTTTCTCCCACCTCCACGCGGACCTTTAGAGCATGAGATTAGCCGAAACAATGGTTTGGCTATGGCAGAACACCCTTCAATAAACTGCTGATAGTAGACTACCATGCCAAGAAAGGAACGGATCTTCTTCTGGGAGGGAATATTTGTGCCAATTTCCATAAGGTCAGACTCTGTGATGGTGGTGATAGCAGTCACTTTATCAGGGTCAGACTGGATCCCATCTATGCTGATGATATGACCAAGAAACTTCACTGACCTCCTCAGAAAGTGACATTTCTTTGGGGCGAGCTTTAGGTTATGGCTCTGGAGTCTCTGGAAGACCATGTGCAGACGCTCCAGCGCTAGGTCTTCTGTTGGAGCAAACACCAGGACATCATCCAGATAGCACAACAAGCTCATGAAGTTCTGGTCACCGAAGATGTTTAGCATCATTCTCATGAATGTGGCGGGACTATTACAGAGTCCTTGAGGCATTCGATTATACTCATACAATCCAAAAGGCGATGAAAAGGCAGTGTACTTTCGGTCAGCTTCATGCACTTCCACATTGTAATAGCCAGAGGTCAAATCCATGGTTGAGAAAAAGGCATTGCCCCCCAGAGCTGCTAGAGCATCAGCTGGATGAGGGAGTGGGTGAGCATCCTTGACAGTGCGTGCATTGATCCATCGGAAATCATTACAGATACGTAGGTCACCCGACTTCTTCCACACGATCACTAATGGAGATGCAAACTCACTGCTAGACTTTCGTATGATGTCACGCTCTTCCATCTCATCCAATGCCTCTCTCAATTTTTCATACTGGGTTGGTGGTATGCGCCTACATGGCAATCGAAATGGTTTCTCATCCATGACTCTGATGCGATGTAGGAAACCAGTGGCTTTACCACAATCCATCTTGTCCCTTGAAAAGATTGATTGGTATTGAACAATGAGCTCAGCCAGTTTAGCCTTATATTCAGGGGCAACGTCACATGACTCAATGTCCACATCCGACAGCCCCAGTCCTCTTAGCCTTGCCTGAGGGGTGTCAACTGTGCACGGTGCCACAAGGTGAGGATGATCTGGTAAAGTCGAGTCCTCTGAGACGAGGCTGTGTTTTGTACTGTTGTCCAACGGTACTTGAACTTGTTGTTGGATGTCGAGTTGGGAACCAGCAAACATCTCCACTGAATCACAAGTACTCACATCTGCCAACTTAGTATTACGTCTCAGAGTAACCAGCTTGTCTGATGGATTAATGACCTTTAATGGGAGCCACCCATCTGCTCTCAGGATTGACACCGACCTCCCCACCAAAACTGTTCTTGGTTTAGATCTTGCAGTTGTTGGCTCCACCACAACAGTACATCCAGCCAACAGACTATTCACCTGTGGCAACTTGCCCCAAATCAGATGCTCTGTCATGGGTTCTAGAGTAACAGCTCGCTTGATTTTGATAGTTCCAACTGCATAATGGACGTCTGAATCGGCAGCTTCCACCCTTGCCAACAAATGTAGCAGTTTCTGCTCTGCATCACTACTGTCACAGAGTGCTGTGGGGCCTTGGTCCTGGATGTCTTGCTTCAGCTTAAACCTGTTAATAATGTATTTCAACAGGTTACTGCCAACAATCAGTTCTTCATTCTGGTTCTCAACGATCAATGTTGGGACAATCACTTTGTAATCATAAAGATCCATCTCCAGATCGCACATGCCAGAAGGTAATGTCCTGGACCCCCCACATCCAATCAACACAGTGGCTGTCGGCTCAAGGGCGGGGCTTCTTAAAACATCCTGCTGTAACAGCTGAGGTATTACTTTAGAGCTCAGTGTGCACGCCATCGACCCGCTATCCAGCAAAGCTCTGACCGTAACCACTCCTCCCAGTGTCACATTTTCATAAAACAAGTTGTCATGTTGTTTGAGTCTCTGAATGTTTTGGATTATTGGTGTATATCCCATTTTTCTCACTTCACATGCACTTTGACATATAGACTCCATGTCATTTTCAACATTTGCAACAGGGGGATCACTTTTAGGCCCAACACTTGTCCCCACCACATGCAGGCCAGTCAGTTTTCCTGAGGCTGCACCACCTGCTTATCGCTCCCAGGCTTCCTCACCACAGTCCCTGGACACTCTGCTCGGATGTGGTCAGGTGCAAAACAGCTGAAGCACAGATGGTTGGACCTGCAGTGGTACTGAGTAGTGTGTCCACCATCGCTGCACACAGCACAAGGTAAGGCAGGCTTTACTTTCGTCGGCTGGTCCCTCTGGGTGTGTACATTGAACCTTCTTTGAAAATTGTGCTGTTGTGGCTGCTGCTCCAGCACACGTTCAAGTAGAGCGATGACCCGGTCCAGGCGGTCTGGCGAGCTCTCAGCTGTCTTCCCAATAGCAGCAGCTGGAGGTAGTACTTCAGTACGGAGTGTCGCACTCTGCACAGACGAGGTGACTTCCTGGTGCTGGGAAGACAGGATGCTTGACATTTTGTGTTTGGTTAGTCGCTTGCGATTTCTGCAATTCTCAACAAGCTTCTCGTGAATTTCAGCCACTGTCCAATCTTTCAGCTGCTTACATTTGAATATGAGTGACAGTTCAGGATCAGGGCAGTTCTGGATAAACATGGCAGCTAGATCACCAGACAGAGAGTCAAAAGCCTTATTTTGTCTCTTTAAAGAGTCCTCTGTCATGTCCAAAGCTTTGTTAAGTCTCAGCCAATAGTCAAAGGGATGTTCGTCAGGGTGGGGCACCGTAGCATAAAAGTCTGCTAAGGGCAAGCTAGAGGACATAGTATCACTGAAGTGCTGCTTCAGTATCTCAAAAATGGGCTCAGGTCCTGTAGTCAGATTTAAAACTGGCTTACTGCGTATGCCAACTTTAACTACTTCATGTGCCCTCCCCACCAGCTTAGACATCACCTCATCAGCCTGTTCAGCCACAGGGATGTCTTTCTTTCTCATATAAGTTAACATCATAACCTCCCACTCTTGGACTGAACATGAATCATGATCCCCTTTAAAACTCACAGGTTCTTTCACATCAGGGCGAACAATGACATTTAACATGGTAGACTCGTTAGCTGTAGCTCCAACCACCCCTGGACCCACTGTATTACTCAAACGGGTCTCAATGCAAGCTGCAATACTTTCACCTATTGAAACTCCAATTCGTGAAGCTATGTCACTCAAAAGTCTACCATCAACTTCACACTGTGGAGCATTAACAGTGTCATTAACTCTTTCACCCACATAAACAAAATTTGATTTTGGTGTGGATGCTTCTGGGGTATTCAAATACAAACCCCTACCTCTGGCAACTGCAGGCATAGGAGTAAACATTTCAAACCCCCTCCCCCTACCAAAATAATTATTGCTTGCCATAACTCAGCCCTTAATGATCAAAAGCAACAAAAAACAAAAAAATATATATATATAATAATAATTTTCAGTTATTATTATTAATTATTATTATTATTAATTATTATTAATTTGATCACTTACAAATTAAACACGAGCAAAAGTGCACCTTCAACAAATCAACAAGAAAAACCTGAATGAAAAAGCTGTAAAAACATTAAAACTTATTTTGTCTCAAAGTGCCCCTCCTCCTTCAGAGAGCGCAGCGCAGAGAGAGAGAGAGAGAGAGAGAGAGAGAGAGAGAGAGAGAGAGAGAGAGAGAGAGAAAGAAAGAAGAAAAAAAAGACCTCCTGTATCATAGTGCAGCCACAGCGCTCAATCAACACAAAACGGTTAAAATGAATTAAAAAAAATAGCTCCACACTTTCAGACTGGCCACTGCACTACCAGACTGAGCAGCGAAGAATCCACACGGGGCTGCGGTACCGGCCGGGTCTGATGAACGGGACAGATGCGCGCGCAGCCACCAACTGCCGCGGCTCCAGGGTGTAGACGCAGCCCACCAACTGCCGCGGCTCCAGAAAGTAGACGCAGCCACTCGCGCTGGAGAAGTTGAAGAACGGGTCACAGGCACCAATGTAACCTCATCAAATGGTGAATTCGTTCAGAATAAATCAGGTCTGCGTTGTGTTATTAAGGACCAGGAGACAGGATGAGGTGAAACGTTGTTTATCTGTACAGAACAGAATATGGACTGATCATAAATCAGGTTCATCACAGCGGGTACAGCACCTTATGAGGAAAATCATTTCATGTCAGCATCAAGCTAACATAATATTTTACTGGAGCGTTTAACTCAGTGGACCTACCTCATGCCCATCTCGTATGAACTGGCAATGAGATGTCTGTGTTCACAATATTTATAACCGCCAATCAGCCAGAGGGGGCGCTGTTTCACCCATTACACATGAACCTAAACTTGGAAGTAATGACAAGTGGAATTATATTCAATATTAACTATGTTACATATATATATATATATATATATATATATATATATATATATATATATATATATATACATATATATATATATATATATATATATATATATATATATATATATATATATATATATATATATATATATATATACTGTATATATATATTTATACTGTATATATATATATATATACTGTATATATAATTACAGTATCTAATATGTATACATAATGTGTGTGTGAATAAATTGCATCTTTGGTTGCATCTTGCTAAACATGTCATATAATTAAGTATGGTATTCCACCAAAATTATTTAAATATGCTAAAATATATGTTCCTATACATGCAATTTTAATAGCTGTATGCCTAACATTTAAATATGTGGCAATGGGATTACTATTCAGCGTGTTTTGATTGATTAAATGCGCTGATACTTTATTGTGCCAGCCAAATATATAATGCTACGTCCAGACCAAACGCATCTTGCGCCTCTCAGATGCGCCTGACGTGCTGGGTTGGCTGCATGTCAACAGATGTCTGTTCACATCGAACGCATCTGATGACACGCAGTGAGGAGGAGGAGCGTCCATGGTCCTTTTCCGGTTGGGTTTGTTTTCTTCCGGTCTATGAAAAATGGCGGACGTAGTACGAAGAATTGCTCTGGTGTACCTAATGAACAAAGCAGCAGCACGCAGACGCCGTGCACAACGCCGATACTGGATCCACCCTACTATACAGAGGCGGCTGCAGTTTGGTGAATTTCACCACCTGATCCAGGAGCTGCGCGCAGACGAGCATCGCTTTCAGCGGTATTTCCGTCTCACACTAGCCCAGTTCGACGACCTGCTGTCCCGCGTAGGTGGCCGCATCACCCAGCAAGACACCAACTACAGGCGCGCAATTTCAGCAGAAGAACGGCTGTCCATCTGCCTCAGGTTCGAATAATATCAAACAACATTGATAAAGATATAATTCACCCGAAAGGGGTTAGCAGTATGCCACAGTATTTAGGTGACTACCCCAAAAATAAACCAATAATACAACAGAAGTGCCTAACCAGTATTAAAATTCAGAAGTGTATGTGTGTAACAAGACTGGTGCAAAAACTGGTGCAAAAACTCCAAATAATGTATTTGCTCAGTCAACTCAGTCCATCCATGTATACATATGGATATGTAGTGTACATATACACAGTCCAAAATGCATATACTAAATCTGTAAACTATATGCATGCATGTATGTATGTTTGTGTTGACATATACATACATATTCGCAACTACATACGTACATAGACCGCTGTTTATATACATATAACATTACATATTTGTGTGTACACATACCCACATGAATTAAAAAATACACATATACATATATAAATATGTCTGCGTGTGTATGTGTTGGTGTATGTATACACACACACACACATATATATACATAAATATATATATATACAGTGTATATATAAATATACAGTGTATATATAAATATATATATACTATATTTATATAAATATATATATTTCTATATATACTGTATAAATATATACATATTTATACAATGCCACATATACAAACATACATAGAGTCAAAAATACATAAACAGAAATGCATACAGCAGTTGAATGTGTTCAAACAATACAAAAATGACTGTGTAGTGCTGTCTTCAATATTGTGCTTACACCTTTGTCGTTTCAAATGCAGGTTCATGGCAACTGGGGACTCGTACCGGACAATCGCTGGAAGCTTCCGGGTGGGTGTTTCCACCGTTTCAATGATCATCCCGGATGTGGCCTCTGCTATCTGGGACTGCTTAGTGGAGGAGTTCATGGCCGTGCCTGGAGTGGATGAGTGGAGGTCAATTGCAGCTGAGTTTGAGGAACTTTGGAACTTTCCCCTGTGCTGCGGTGCTGTGGATGGCAAACACATCAAGATAACAGCACCCCCCAACTCAGGCTCCCTGTTTTTTAATTACAAGGGAACACACTCCCTGGTTCTTCTGGCTGTGGTAGATGCAAGGTATAGGTTTCGCATCGTTGATGTTGGTGGGTATGGCAGGACAAGCGACGGCGGGATCTTTGCCAACTCCGCTTTTGGCCAGGCCTTGATTGGAGGCACGTTAAACCTGCCCCCTGACAGCTGTCTGCCTGAAGCAGACCACAGAGGACCCCAGCCCTACGTGTTCGTCGCTGATGAGGCCTTTCCACTGCGCAGGGATGTGATGAGGCCTTTTCCTGGACGCGGTGGCCTTACCAGAGAGCAACGTGTCTTCAATTACAGACTGTCACGTGCACGTCTCGTTGTAGAAGATGCATTTGGGACCTGGTCAGGCCAGTGGAGAATGTTCCGCCGCGAGCTGAACATTGCTGTCAGAGTGGTGGAGTCCTGTGTTAAAGCCACCTGTGTTCTCCACAACTTCATGAGGGCAAGTGGACGGCCGGCAACATGTGGTACTGAGGTATACCTTGAAGGCGTTAGGAGAATGGGAGGGAACTTTCCGGGCAGAGCTGCAACCAACACCAGGGATGCTTTCATGGCGTACTTTTCTACTGAGGGGGCGGTGTCTTGGCAGCCTACTGAATAATCATGTAACGGCTCTTGTAGGAGCCGCACACAAACCATAAAGGGTGCAAAACCATTTTTACATGTTTGTTTATATTGAGTTTAATTATGTGCATGTACTGTTTGCACACAGGTGTAGCTTCTGTAGGTCGCTGTTCGATTTGAGCTGTTGCACATATGTGTTTTGTCTTTGCTGAAACAAATGATTAAACAACACCCCAAAAATTCAATTGTTCCTGGCTGGCTGCACATCTGTAAAGAAATGTATGTTTGTCTTATTAGTGCTACTTATTTTTACAGCTGACATCTGCAGTTATAATTACAACGACAACTTTATAGTTACATTGTTAATGAAAAGTATGTGAGGCTGTGAAATCAAAGACACTGTTATTACTACAAACTGTGTTGTATCTATATGCTGTTATTATGTAATAACAGCAATCTACCTATGACAGGATTCATCTATTTGCATATTGTTTAGTGCTGATTTGACGAAGGAAAGGAACACATCTTTAGTATTGAGAGATTTAATACAAAATAAAGATAAAACGTACAGAAGCATACATTGAGTATTTAACATTTTGAAACAAGAACAATGAACAAACTGGTTAGGAGTCACAAAATATGTATGCTAATAACGCTAAAAGTATAGGATGAGACAGTGTTCACATGTCATGTGTTTCACTGGATGACTGTGTAGAACTGTGCAATTCCAGAGTGACTTCCATATTATCATAAAGGAACTTGTACAGTTGTAATTTCACGTACTCCTTTTTGTTCTCTGGCACCCTCAATAGGAGTGGGTACAGCCCTAACAAGTAGTTCTGGTCAGGGGTCAAGGATGGGGGTGAAGAGGTACTGGTTGACTGCATCATGTCCAGCAGACTCTGTTCAAACGTGGTAGGCTGCGGAGTTGGCGTCCTGGTACGTGGTCTCTTCAGATGTGGCCGTGCTAGAAATAATATGGATATTTAGGTTTTATGTTATAATGTGCACAAGTACGCACGCACACGTACAACAAGATGTATGTGGATGGGTACTGTATTTACAAATATTTAAACACGTGACTGTGTGTAGTTTAATGATGCAATACACACCGGATCGTATATCAGATGAAGGTCCAGCCTGGTTCGATGACGGCGTGGAGCTCCTTGGTTCGGGGGATGTGGTGCATGGAGCAGGATCTGTACATGTAATGATAATTACTACAGAATGCAGTAACAAGAACAGGGCAGAGAGGACTATACTGACCAATTGCAGACAGATGACATTCGTCACCAACAACCGTTTCATCTTCCTGGTCATGTTGTCCAGCGGCCGGCTCATCTTGGTCCTGCTCCTCCTCCTCGGACCTGGTTGGTATGTTGCTGCTGGTGTCTCTGGGCGTCACGAAGGGACGCAGGAATGACAGCACCGCCATATACTTCCACTTCGTCGTGGACTCTGCTCCAGCACCGCTCCTCTGTCTGTCCCTCTCTCTCTTGGCCTCTTTGGCATATGTGTCACGCAACGTCTTCCATCTTTTTCGGCATACATCATCTGAGGAAAAGCATTAAAATATGTTGGCTGTTACACAAACTACGTTTTGCACAAATAGAGCTACTTCTCAGTTTTGCATATTTTAGTTACTACTTTTCCCACTACTGTATATGATTTGAAGACATTATAATTCATTTTTTGTTTTAATGTTGTTTCAGCACTGTGTTTTGGATTTTGTCTGCTGTTTTCCAGATTTCAGCTTCAGCACCTCCTTTGCTGTACTGTTTACCTATGTTTGGAGGCTATTCTGTGCTTGTGTCTAGCTGGTGTTTTGCAGCTAGTTTTAACATTTTGTGCTCTCTGCCAGTGCCAACAAGGCTGAACTTGTAATAACACAGGAATATTGTACAACATTGTGGAAACTTACCAGGAAATCCGACCTCCTCACTTATCTTTCTCCATGCAATGTCCTTCCTATGTCGGTCCCGGTAGAAAGGACTGGCCTGGTCATATATTACTGGGTTTCCACACACTGCCACAATCAGTTTCTCCTCCATTTTGCGCGGTTTTTTTTCGTCCGTTCTTCAATACGTCACGTGGTGCCCACCTACTTCCGTCCCGTCGTCGTCGCGTCATCACACAGCAGAGTCACCTCCCGATTGGTTGCTGCTAAGCTGCGAGCTACCGAAGTAGGTGAAAGTTTATTTAAATGATCTCCGACAGTCACTGCTCGGAGGCGACGCGGACGCGGAAAACATTTGCCGCTCACTACCGCGCTGCCTGGACTGCTGTAGATGCGCCGCGTCACGCTTCGCTGCTCAGAGTTGCGCGGCCACATAGACTTCAATGTAAAGTGGCTGCTTCGGCTGCTCGAGATGCGTTTGGTCTGGACGTAGCATAAGGCTGAGTGGAGCGGACGACAGCGCCAAGATGGCTGCCCTAAATCTCGTCAGCTCCAATAGGCGAGAGCGGGCCATGCGGTATCTAGTGTTCTATATATGATATCTATGGGAAGCACAGATGATGTCTCTGCTCTTAAAGGAGCTGTATGTAACTTTTCTAACAATATATTTTTTAACATATTTCTTCACTCTGTCATTACCTCCTGACATATTGATTTTAGACAAGAAATCTCTGAAAAAAACTATTGTCCCCTTGCTTCTCTAAAAGTAAGGTAAGACGCAATGTTGGATGAATGATCAGTTTAAATTATAACATTTGATCTGAACTAGTCTATATTTAATTTTAATGTCTGTTAACATCATATCTACAGGAAGGAGCCATTGCAGAGAGAGAGAGAGATAGAGAGAGAGAGGGAGAGATAGAGACAGACAGACAGACACACAGACACACACACAGACACACAGAGAGACAGACAGCATAGGTTTAAGTTAGCAGAAAAACAATAGAAAGGAGCAGAATTATTGCTGAAATGGCAGAAAAAAATTAATTTGGCATAAACAAGGTAAAGGTAGCTGACACAAATTGAAATTAGCACCCAGATGGTTAAAAGGATGTAAAAATGTCAAATTAGCAGAAAAAAGCTTACAAGTACAAAAAGGGACAATTTGTTATAAAATAGCTTAAACAACAAATATGGGTGTTAAAATTACTCAAATGTAGCTTAACATGCTAATTTTAACAAAATAAATTGAATTGGCATGTGTTTTGCTAAAGTATGCAGAAAAATATTGTATTTTGTTGTATCCATCCATTATCTATACTGGCTTCTTCCTTTCAGGGTCACTGGGGCCCATATCCAGCAGTCACAGTGCGAGGAGCGGGGTACACCCTGGACAGGTCGCAAGTACATCACATTATTTTGTTGTAAAATAGCTAAAATTGCTAGAATGTGCAGTAAAACAGCTGAAGTGTAGCTGAACATGCTGATATAAGCAAAAAGAAGTAAAAGGAGCACATTTGCTAAACTAAGCATAAAGCAAACGAGAGCCACCAAAATGAGAATTTGACTTAAAAAGGCTAACTTTAATTAATGGCAGCTGAACATTAGCTAAAACTGCAGCAAATAGCCGAAAGATAAAGCAACTGCAAGAAGCACCAATAGCTCAAATTAGCAGAAACAATCACAAAAGTAGAAAAAAGCAGAAAGAAGCAAAATTATATCTAAAATAGCAGAATAAAGCTGTAATTAGAAAAAAATCCTAAAATTAGTTCAGTTAATAATTAGCAAAGTCAAAAGAGCAGAAACAGAACAAAATGTGTAAGGTGCTGTAAAGATTTTGAAAGAATTTTAAATTAGGGATGGGGCAGATCCAATCCAGTATCGGTATCGGTATCCGATACCAGCATTATTTAAGTATCGGGTATCGGATCAAACCTGCCGATACTTTTCCGATCCAGCTTCAAAGAGCACTTGTGTTCAATCACATTCTGTGACTGCACTTCTTAACATTGTGTGAGATAAACCCAATGAAGACACTCCCCTTAACCAATAAGAGTTGATTTTGTTGTCTTTCCCATTATAACCAATAGTTATAACCAATAGTTTGTCCAGCTAAAGCTGAAAAAACTAAAAAAGCGCTAAGCATGATGGGAAACACAACATAGCCACTCCCCTTAACCAATAAGAGAGTGGATTTTGTTGTCTTTCCCATAATGCTTAGCGTTTTTTTAGTTTTCCAGCTTTAGCAGTGAGCCATGAGCTACTGTTGTTTTTAGTTTTCCAGATTTAGCTGGAAAAGTTTTCCAGCTAAATCTGTTTTCCAGCTATAATCCACTCTCTTATTGGTTAAGGGGAGTGCTGTGTTGTCTTTCCCATCATGCTTAGCGCTTTTTTAGTTTTTTCAGCTGCACCATGAGTAAGGAGGACATGTGTGTGGTATAATTGCCTCCTGTCCTGTGTGCTGTTAAAGTCAGTGGGTTCCCTATTGTAAGGCTTAAAAGTGTCTTCATTGGGCTTATCTCACACAATGTTAAAATGAATAGTTTGGGTGCAAAAGTTTCATTATACACAGTTACATACCTGAACAGTATCGGATCGGAAAAGTATCGGTATCTGTCGATACAGAGTTAGTAAGTATCGGTATCGGATCGGAAGTGAGAAATGTGGATCGGTGCATCCCTATTTTAAATAAGGGTATTGAAAACAGCTCCATGTTAGGCTGATTGGTAACTCTAAATTGACCCTAGGTGTGAGTGTGAGAGTGGATGGTTGTTTGGTGTGAGTGAGACAGGTCCCTCTTGTAAATGAGTCCCCGTGACTCAACGAGGCTAGCCTGTATAAATAAAGGTTGAATGAATGAATGAAAAATTCATTTCCAATAGGAAAAAAAGTGGCTGAAAAGCAAAATGGCTATTAAAAGATAAATAGCTGAAATATCAAAAGTCACAGCCAGAATGCCCCGATGGAACTGAACAATTTGATATATGAATTGTTAGCACAAACATTTTGGAATGAGATGCTTTTAAACAAAATGTATGGAAGACGTATAGTAACGAGTAAAAAGAGAAACACGTAAACAATACGGTGAATGCTTAGCATTCCCACAAAGATCAATCATTAAAACAACTATGAAAAATCCCACGACCCACCCATATGAACTTGTGCCATGAATGTTTTTCATTATTAGGTGTCTCTGTATCATAAGTGTGACTTGAACAATTGTTAAAACAGTTTTTGTTACACTTCCCAAGACTTTTGTGCATAATTCAAAGCAAAACTCTATTGTAGCAGTAAAAGAAACCTGCACACTACTGTCAGAAAATCATAAATTTGACAGTAAAATATTAACATCTAGAAAGTTCACACATTTTAAAGTCTCAAAAAGGTGTGTTTTGAGCACATTGTTGTTGAATGGGTTAAGTTTTGGAACTCAAAGTTGTCATTGAGTAGTATGACTTGTGTAAGAAATCAACAAATTTTGTAAGTTGAATATTATGAATATTATGTGAATAAACCATCTCAATTTTATTTTTCCTGAATTGTCTTTATTTTGGCATGAGATAAGCTGAGATATCATTGAGATAAATTATTAATTCTTATTAAGACTCATGTGAGCGCTTGCACTCATCTCAGTTTTCTTTTGGCTGAGAACTCAAATGGAGAGCAATGAGAGACAGCCATGAGAGAGTGTGCTTCCAAGGATATCAAATTGAGACAAATTTGAGAGCAGCACATTATGTCTCATTTTTCTCACAACTGAGACAAGAAAAAGAGACAGCTGTAAGAGAATTTAGAGAACTCGCACAGTGCTCACTGTGAGACATATTTCTCAGGAGAGACATTTGAGAAGAATGAGAAAACCACTTTGGTCTTGATTAGTGCTCATTGATGTCTAGGATCCGTAAATGTGACACAAATGAGATC
Source organism: Garcialebias charrua (assembly GCA_038048925.1). Taxonomy (NCBI): domain Eukaryota; kingdom Metazoa; phylum Chordata; class Actinopteri; order Cyprinodontiformes; family Rivulidae; genus Garcialebias; species Garcialebias charrua. The sequence goes on along the minus strand of JBBPBX010004271.1, from coordinate 31,572 downwards.
TTATCTTCAATTTTGCTTTGCTATGGGTTCCCTCCCTTCTCAAACCAGTCTTCTCTGACCAAAATATAAAAATTTTAGTCCTCAGAAGAGTCCCTTATCCTTGAGGTGTAGGTGCACATCTGAGTCTTTTTAATTTGATTCACAGTCAAGTTTGGCAACAAAGCTAACTTGAAGTGAGATTTGTCTGCAACACTGATTCATTGTCTTTTGCATTAAAATATGGGATTACAAGTAGCCTCACAGCATTCCAATTTGGCATTCAGTGCAAGTCCAGTTGAAAGGATTAGGAGAAGCAAAGGCTAAATACATAGCGAATCTGTAATGACATTACCCAACAATGGGAACGGGAGCACATCTCAGGTATTTCCCACAGTGTGATGAACAAATCTGCTTTATATTACCAGCTAATCTAAAGGTGAAGCTATGCATAAACGTTGTTTTTATTCATGGCAATCTTCCTCACCTTTGTATCGTCACCTTAAATCCATAAAAGAGAGATTCTTTCAGCAGAGAGTAACATTTATGAAATCATAGGTCAGTCTCCTAAACATGTAGCTTTAGCGTTTATATAGACTAGAGCATCCAGTTCTGGAAACAAGTCTCTGTAGGTTAGAAATTTGCACTGGATAAATTTTAAATTATTTTGGTTACCAAGATGACTTCATAAGTATAAATGCCAGCATAATATATCTACAAAGCAGATAAAACTTATTGTGGAGGGCTAAAACCTACTAAAACATTTCTCCCACTTCACTAGGTTTTTTATGACACATTTTCTATATTTTTTCCAGTCTTTATAGCCCTTTTAGCAAGCTGTATCTTGTTTTAAAGCTGGGTTTTTTTTGTACATACACCACCTTAGTATTACTAGCTATTAGGAATGACATTTTAAAGCTGAACAGGAGGACTGTTCTTTTTTATCGACTAATTAAAACCGTTTCACTGAACGCTACCAGCGCTGTGGTCACATTGTCCTGCTCATTTTATTGTTCTTGCTAATGCTTTTTGTCCTCCTCTTCATTCTCCGCTCTCCATATTTTCTCTACTTTTTGTACAGAAAAAAAAAACTTGAAGAGTAGCTGAGACCACGTAAACCCTTGCAGCTGCAGAATCTCATAGATGTGGTGCCTGGACCAGCTATCTTTTGAAGGCAGAGTTAAAAAGCCCTCCAGAGGTAACACTTTGTCCACTTTTGGATCAGTCGTGCCATTGTACAAATGTAGATGTTTCCATGGGTGCAGACACACTGCATCGTGTCATCTTCAAACCTCCACCAAATGTACAGTATGTAGGTGGGATCACACAGAGTGTGGGTCAAAGTGACAACTTTTTTGTATTCTGTGTTCTGTTTGTATCAAAGTGCCTCTTATCTACATGAATACACAGTATGTGTAATCGCTGGATGAATGCTTTCCCCAGACTAGATCAGCCGTTCTGAAGCACTCTTTCTGTAGGACTGAACTGTTTTCTGATATAATCATTTTCTAGGAGATAACCACTTCATCCTTCAAAGGTTACTTTTATATTGTGACCAGTTTTACAACAAACAGCAGTACGTCACTGTGGTGATCCCTGAAGGGAACAGCCAAAATAAAAAGATATGCATATCCAGAAGTTGATTAAATAGTTTGCTAACAACCAAACAGGTGAACTCCAATAGCTGATACTAAACCTTTAGGTGAAAGTACCCGGTGACATATACAGCTCAGTGGTGCTGGTCATAAAATTTGAATAGCTGCAAAAAGTTGATTTATTTCAGTAATTCCATTCATTCATGACACACAGACTGATTTATTTCAAATGTTTATTTATTTTAATGTTGATGATAACTGACAACTAATGAAAACTCCAAATTCAGTATCTCAGAAAATTAGAATATTGTGAAAAGGTTCAATATTGAAGACACCTGGTGCCACACTAATCAGCTAATTTACTCAAAACACTTGCAAAGGCCTTTAAATGGTCTCTCAGTCTAGTTCTGTAGGTTACACAATCATGGGGAAGACTGTTGACTTGACAGTTGTCCAAAAGACGGACATTGACACCTTGCACAAGGAGGGCAAGACACAAAAGGTAATTACCGTAGCTAAATAGGCTGGCTGTTCACAGAGCTCTGTGTTCAAGCACATTAATAGAAGTGAAGGGATGGAAAAGATGTGGTAGAGCAATGTGTACAAGCAATAGGGATAACACCCTGGAGAGGATTGTTAAACAAAACCCATTCCAAAATGTGGGGGAGATTCACAGAGGACTTCAGCTGAAGTCTGTGCTTCAAGAACCACCACACACAGACATATGCAAGACAAGGGTTTCAGCTGTCGCATTCCTTGTGTCAAGCCACTCTTGAACAAGAGACAGCGTCAGAAGCATCTCATCTGGGACTGACTGGTCCAAAGTTATGTTCTCTGATGAAAGTAAATTTTGCATTTCCTTTGGAAATCAAGGTCCCAGAGTCTGGAGGAAGAGGAGAGACACAGAATCCACATTGCTTGAAGTCCAGTGTCAAGTTTCCACAGCCAGTGATGGTTTGGGTTGCCACATCATCTGCTGGTGTTGGTCCACTGTGTTATCTGAGGTCCAAGGTCAATGCAGCTATCTACCTCTTCTTAAAAAACCTTCCCTCGATCCTCATGACTTGATAAATTACAGACCCATTTCCAACCTTCCCTTCCTCGCTAAAGTTTTGGAGAAATTAGTCTCGGTTTATCTACAAGAACATCTACATGACAATAATATACTGGATAAATTTCAATCAGGTTTTCGAACAGCACATAGCACTGAAACAGCTCTTGTCCGGGTCACAAATGACCTGTTGGTCACTGCAGACCGTGGTTCCTCCTCTCTCCTTATTCTCCTTGATCTTTCGGCAGCCTTTGATACGGTTGATCATTACATTCTGCTCCAACGCTTACAGCATTTTGCAGGACTTACTGGCACTGCCCTGGAGTGGTTCCGATCATACCTGACAGACAGAACAGAGTTTGTCTCCATTGGGCGTGCCAAGTCATTGAGCCATCCTGTTTCTTGTGGTGTGCCCCAGGGATCAGTTCTGGGACCCCTCCTTTTTAACCTATACATGGTACCACTTGGGTGTATTATCAGCAGCTATGGGGTCTCATTCCATTGCTATGCTGATGATACTCAGCTGTATCTTAAACTGGGTAGCAATGTGTCTGAGACCCCATCTACATCATCTTCTTCAGCTTCTCCATTTTCTCCACTTTCTTCTCTTTCCACACTCACAGTGTGTCTGGAGGAGATAAAGGCATGGACGCAGCAACATTTCCTTCACCTTAACGGTTCAAAAACGGAAGCAATTCAAATTGGAACATCACATCAAATTCAACAACAACAAATCCTCAGTATCACCTTCTCTGGCCAGAACATTTCTCTTTCCAGTACAGTCACCAATCTTGGTGTTATTTTTGATCCACAACTCACCTTTGAAAGCCATATAAAGCATATCTGTAAAACTTCTTTTTTTCATCTTCGAAATATTGCAAAGCTTCGGTCTACACTGTCCTTCACTGATGCAGAAAAGCTCGTCCATGCCTTTGTCTCCTCCAGACTGGATTACTGCAATGCACTTCTCTTCGGGATTCCTGGCAAGAACATACAAAAACTACAGTATGTCCAAAACAGCGCTGCCAGGGTCCTGATGAGAGTGCGTAAGTATGAACACATCACTCCTGTACTGCGTTCACTACACTGGCTTCCTGTTTCTGCCCGGATCACTTACAAAATTATCTGCTCACCTTCCAGTGTTTGTACGGTAATGCACCATCTTATTTAAAAGAACTTCTCACCCCTCACTGTCCTTCCCGCACTCTCCGCTCTTCCAACACCCATCTTCTTCTCACTCCCAGGTCTCGGTCTCGCACAATGGGAGACCGGGCTTTCTCCTGCGCTGCCCCTCGGCTGTGGAACGCCCTGCCCTCACATCTGAGGGCCCCACAGAACGTGACATGTTTTAAAAAAGGTCTTAAAACCTTTCTTTTTATCCAGTTTTTTAATTAATTTATTGTGCTTTTTTTTTTTTGTTTTTATTGCACCCAGTTTTTATTTGAGTATTTTATCTGCATTTTGTGAGATTTTTTTTTGATGCAATCATCTGTGAGGCACTGTCCTCTTGGTTGTTCCTCCACTTAGTTGCATTTATGGTTGATTTTAATCTTGATTTTATTTTTCATTGTAGCACTTTGAGATTTGTTAACTGTAAAGTGCGTTATAAATAAAATTTATTATTATTATTATTATTATTACCAGGCAGTTTTAGAGAACTTCCTGCTGCTGACCAACTTTATGGAGATGCAGATTTCATTTTCCAACAGGACTTGGCACCTGCACACAGTGCCAAAGCTACTACGTTGTTTAAGAACCATGGTATCCCTGTTTTTAATTGGCCAGCAAACTCACATGACCTTAATCCCATAGAAAATCTATGGGGTATTGTGAAGAGGAAGGTGTGATACTACAGACCCAACAATTCAGAAGTGCTGAAGGTCACTATCAGAGCAACCTGGGCTCTCATAACACCTGGGCAGCACACACTGATCAGCTCCATGTCACGCTGCATTGCTGCAGTAATCCAGGCAAAATGAGCCCCAACTAAGTTTTGAGTGCTGTACATGCTCACACTTTTCATGTTCATATTTTTCAGTTGGCCAACATTTCTAAAACCCAGTTTTTTTTTTAAATTGGTCTCAATATTCTAATTTTCTGAGATAGTGAATTTGGGGTTTTCCTTAGTTGTCAGCAAAGTCTTCGTGCGGCTAGTTTGCTGTGGCGACCCCTGATGAAGGGAGAAGCCAAAAGAATAAGAAGAGTTAGTTGTCAGTTATAACCATCAACATTAAAATAAATAAACATTTGAAACATATCAGTCTGTGTGTAATGAAAGAATATAATATACAAGTTTCATTTTTTGGATGGAATTACTGAAATAAATGAACTTTTCATGGTATTCTAATTTTATGACCAGCACCTGTATGTGTTGGGACTCGCTCTCCACTAGTACCACACCAAATTTCAGCTCACTATCTGTAAAACTGACCCTCTAAGCCATTTTTGTTTTGGTTAATGTCAATTACATAGCTGTGGCAGCCATTTAGATGTGGGGTGATCTCAAAAGACAGCTGTAGATGTAAATCTAGTGATTATTTCCTGGCAGTATCATTAAAATCTAGTGGTTGATGAAATATTTTGCCAGCCTGCGATACATCTAACAAATATAGGATATAAATTAGAATAACTATGTACTGTAATGTTAAAGCTCCCCTGACATGATCTTTCAACTTTCCAAAAAATGGCACAACATATATAAATATTAAGATTGACCTCTGACCGTTTTTGCTAAAATAATGTTAAATGAATGAAAATTCCTCCCAAAAACAGTTTAAAATTAGCGCCATTTTTTTAACACGATAAATAGGGATTTCGCCGTCGCAGGATGATGACGTCATAACAAGAGACGTGTCTACTGCGCAGCTTGAAAACAATGGAGGAGCTACAAACTCGATCCGTCCAATTTAGCCATTTAAAAGTTAATATTTTAGCGGATTGTCTGCAGAGAAGCCAAAGTTATTTCCAGTAAACAGCAGGTTATAATTTTTTTTCAGCTCCTGCTGGTTTTTGGAGACTTTTCACTTCAGGACGTGAGCAGCTCTGTGAGGACTTACAGCATAGTTTCCACAGCACTGAAATGGTAATATATTAGTTAATGGTTCTAATAATTATTCAACATTAATTTATAGTTTAAAAAATTAGTCCCTTTTAAAATATCTGTTAAATATATTATTCTTTTATTTTATTTTGTTTGTGTTTTCAGGTTTCCAGGTCTCCAGTCCATCACCTGAGGCTCTTCCTGAACCACTAGTACAACCCAGACTTTCACATCACAGCAGGTAAGATTGCATCAACGAAAAGAATAGTACTCAACAATATTCTTTGATGTAAATCTGTTGATTTTCTGTGGTTCTGATGAGGGAAGTGACAAAGTGGATGCAGCATTCAGCCCATAATGGACCCAGATGTCCCCTGCGTCCAGACCTACAACACCTGGACATCCATGAGCGTGGCGGAGCGAGGATTCACAGAAATGTCTTCACCTGAAGAGTGGACCGAGGTGGAGGAGAACAAACCTTGATATTGTTCAACAACAGATGGAGACATCTTCAGGATCTGTAGAACATCAGGACTGCTGCAGAAAGCTACGTTTGTGCATCAAGACATTAAAATATGCAGAAATACTACAACTGGCCAGAGCATTGAGATGAAAATGAATCAATGAATTTAATATTTTTTCTGACTGTTCAAATGAACATATTGTTTGAAAAAAAAAAAGGATAACAATGAACCAAGTGTTTCTGTAGTTATGTGTAAATAAAGTTACAGTAGTACACTATATTATCTGTTAGTGTTGAGTTATTCTTTGTGAGAATATTTGTGTATCTGTTTTAATTTCATTCGTGCATCTACAACTCACAGCTCATACTTTAGTAAAAACAAAATTGGTGAATGTTGAAAAAAACATTTTATTAAAATAAAACCATCCCATATTATCAAATAAATGAAAACCTCTGGGGAAACATTAATATGAACAGATTATCAAAAAAAATTGAGTTTAAAAAATGCAAGTGGTGTTTGACTTCATCAGCTCTGTAAAAATGACTCCAACACCTCCTCGTCCACCCTCCTGTCCAGGTGTTGTAGGTCTGGACGCAGGGGACATCGGTCTAGTTTCTCCTCATCCTGCTGCTTGTACTTCTTCAGACTCCACCACCTCCTCGCTCCTCCACGCTCATGGATGTCCAGGTGTTGTAGGTCTGGACGCAGGGGACATCTGGGTCCATTATGGGCTGAATGCTGCATCCACTTTGTCACTTCCCTCATCAGAACCACAGAAAATCAACAGATTTACATCAAAGAATATTGTTGAGTACTATTCTTTTCGTTGATGCAATCTTACCTGCTGTGATGTGAAAGTCTGGGTTGTACTAGTGGTTCAGGAAGAGCCTGATGGACTGGAGACCTGGAAACCTGAAAACACAAACAAAATAAAATAAAAGAATAATATATTTAACAGATATTTTAAAAGGGACTAATTTTTTAAACTATAAATTAATGTTGAATAATTATTAGAACCATTAACTAATATATTACCATTTCAGTGCTGTGGAAACTATGCTGTAAGTCCTCACAGAGCTGCTCACGTCCTGAAGTGAAAAGTCTCCAAAAACCAGCAGGAGCTGAAAAAAAATTATAACCTGCTGTTTACTGGAAATAACTTTGGCTTCTCTGCAGACAATCCGCTAAAATATTAACTTTTAAATGGCTAAATTGGACGGATCGAGTTTGTAGCTCCTCCATTGTTTTCAAGCTGCGCAGTAGAGACGTCTCTTGTTATGACGTCATCATCCTGCGACGGCGAAATCCCTATTTATCGTGTTAAAAAAATGGCGCTAATTTTAAACTGTTTTTGGGAGGAATTTTCATTCATTTAACATTATTTTAGCAAAAACGGTCAGAGGTCAATCTTAATATTTATATATGTTGTGCCATTTTTTGGAAAGTTGAAAGATCATGTCAGGGGAGCTTTAAAGTAACACTGTGGGAAATTTACAAAGTAGTGTTAGCATGCACTTTGATGAAATGTTTGAGATGCAAGTTGATTCAGATTAAATCAGGCACAAGCTTGTCAACCCAGTCAGAATTAAACGTTTTCTCCAAACTGAGATTGTTCAAAGGGCCTTCATCAACACAATAATTATTTTTAAATAACCTCTGACAGAATCCCACTTCATTAGATCTGAACTTCTCTACAGAAAACGGTGCTTTTTAAAGAATACAATGACATGTGGTTACATCTGATATTTCTTTAAAGGATACAACTGCCTCTATAACTGTGCATGCATGCATTATGGTGCTGTATGCCTAACATACTTTCCATTTCAAACCTAAAAGTGATATGAAACTAAAGTCACACAAAGCAATCGCTAATAAAACTTTGCAAACAGCTTCAGTGTTATTTAGAACCACCTAAACAGAACAGCCGTGATCAAACGGTAAGTCTACAAAAAATTAATCAGTGTGCATTTATTTTGTTCTGGAAACCGTAAATCTTCTTGACAGTATCTGTATAAAAGTGTATAGCTATATGAGGCATTAAAAATAAAAAAATAAAAAAGATTGAATTTGAAACAAGGTGGCCTGTAGGCTCATTAGTGCAACAGCCAGAATAAATTCTCAATCCCATTATGAAAATAATTAAGGCAGTAGAAGCCAAGAAGAAATAAATACTCAACATTGTGTAACAATGAGTAATCAGTCCTCAGTGTTTTAGATTTTTTTCAGTTTAATGAATTTATTCAGCTAATTTGTAACAAAGGCAGTGTTTGCACTTCAAGAACTTTATGTTTTCACCTGCAAATGAGAAATACAGATTATATTAGATACTTGCACAAATACTTGAAGCTGCCTTGACTCTAAACAAGTAATCAGTTTTGTAACATGTCAAAACCAGGGTTCCCACAAGTCCTCCATTTAAAACTTCTAGACTGATGCATCTATCTAATGCATTGATGCATTTTATGTCAATTTTTGGACATTTTCTGAAGTCCTTCCCTGTAAATGCACTAAACATTATGACTACCTCCGAGAAAAGGTTGCCGGTTTCGTCACAAGTTTACTGTCATATTGTTAAGTTTGCAGATGATACAGCTGTGGTGGGATGCATCACAGATAATGATGAATCCAGCTACAGACAGGAGGTGGAACATCTGGAGAGCTGGTGCAAAGAGAACAACCTTCACCTGAATGTGAAGAAGACGAAGGAGATGATTGTGGACTTCAGAAGGAACAAACACACCCACACCCCACTGTATATAGGTGGATCTGCAGTGGAGGTGGTCTCCAGCCAGGGGCGCCGTATGGGGGGTAAAAGTTGGTACAATTCCAGGGGCCCTTGACTGAAAGGGGCCCGAGATTGGGCTTTTTTTTAATTATTTTTTTTTCATGGTGTGGTGGGCCCCTGATAATAATACATTAATGGTAGTAGCTTTGTTTTTACTTGTTTTAACAGTAAAACTTAAATATTATCTCTCCCAGACCAAAAAGCAAACATCAACATATTTAACAACACCCCCCTGTATCTGCATGAAATGGTATGTTCCTAGCTCATTTGACGCTGCTGGTGCAGTCAGAAGCAAGAAGGCTCGGCGCTGGGCTCTGTGTGAGTCAGGCTGAACAAGAGGCAGAAACTGTTAAATGATATATTTGAGGCATGAAAATGTTGGGTTTCCAGAAGTTTGTTCCTACCTTGTTCATAGATCTGCTGTTTTCACTAATTTGAGGTGATGATGACAATATATTTTAATCTAATTTGAATGTAAAGTTATACACGATGTAAGGTAGATTTTTGTAAATGTTATATAGTTACAATTTACAAATGTATATTTAAGTGTCTTTTATCTTTCAAGAATGTTTAGAGAATATTTTGTTTTGAATTTGTGCAATAAAAATAGAGATTAATATATGGCTTTTAGTGCATTTTTATGTGTAGTTTTTAATCTTGCTTTAAATAGTGAATTGCATACTCTATGCAGACGGTTGCATGTACAATTCACTAACAGTAAATATTGTGCTAGTACCAGTATTGGACCAAAGGAAGCAAGCCTTTAATGTTATTTATGTAAAACTTTTGCTGGATCAGTTAGCAGAGGTGGAGAAAGTACTCAAACACTGTACTTAAGTAAAAGTACAAATAAACAGACAAAAATGTACTCTAGTAAAAGTAGAACCATATTAATATTTTTACTTAAGTAAAAGTAAATAAGTACTTGCTTTTAAAAATACTTAAAGTATTAAAGTAAAAGTACTTGCTGAATGTATTACCTAATGCAGTGGTCTACAATACCATTAAGTGTACATACTCTATGTATATTTTCTGTAATACATTAATAGTGTTGAGTCATTTTAATGAACAATGCTGCAGATAAAAAAAAACCCTATGATGAGTACAATTAATGGACTAAGTTTTCCCTCGCCCGGACGCGGGTCACCGGGGCCCCACTCTGGAGCCAGGCCCGGAGGTGGGGCACGCTGGCGAGCGCCTGGTGGCCGGGCTTTTACCCATGGAGCCCGGCCGGGCACAGCCCGAAGAGGAGACGTGGGTCCCCCTTCCCATGGGCTCACCACCTGTGGGAGGGGCCAAAGGGGTCGGGTGCAATGTGAGATGGGTGGCGGCCGAGGGCGGGGACCCTGGCGGTCTGATCCTCGGCTACAGAAGCTGGCCATTGGGACATGGAATGTCACCTCTCTGGTGGGGAAGGAGCCTGAGCTAGTGTGTGAGGTTGAGAGGTTCCGACTAGAAATAGTCGGACTCACCTCAACGCATGGCTCTGGCTCTGGAACCAGTTTCCTTGAGAGGGGTTGGACACTCTTCCACTCTGGAGTTGCCCCTGGTGAGAGGCGCCGAGCAGGAGTGGGCATACTGGTTGCCCCCCATCTTGGTGCCTGTACGTTGGGGTTCACCCCGGTGAACGAGAGGGTAGCCTCCCTTCGCCTACGTGTGGGGGGACGGGCTCTGACTGTTGTTTGTGCCTATGCACCAAACGGCAGCTCAGACTACCCACCCTTTTTGGAGTCCTTGGAGGGGGTATTGGAGAGTGCGCCTCCTGGGGACTCCCTTGTTCTACTGGGGGACTTCAACGCTCACGTGGGCAATGACAGTGAGACCTGGAGGGGTGTGGTTGGGAGGAACGGCCCCCCTGATCTGAACCAGAGTGGTGTTCTGTTATTGGACTTCTGTGCTCGTCATGGATTGTCCATAACGAACACCATGTTTAAGCATAAGGGTGTCCATATGTGCTCTTGGCACCAGGACACCCTAGGTCGCAGTTCGATGATCGACTTTGTTGTCGTCTCATCTGATCTGCGGCCGCATGTCTTGGACACTCGGGTGAGGAGAGGGGCGGAGCTGTCTACTGACCACTACCTGGTGGTGAGTTGGCTCCGATGGTGGGGGAGGATGCCGGTCAGACCTGGCAGACCCAAACGTATCGTGAGGGTCTGCTGGGAACGTCTGGCAGAGTCTCCCGTAAGACGGAGCTTTAACTCCCACCTCCGGGAGAGCTTTGAACACGTTCCGAGGGAGGCGGGGGACATGGAGTCCGAGTGGGCCGTGTTCCGCGCCTCTATTGTCGAGGCAGCTTATCGGAGCTGTGGCCGCAAGGTTGTTGGTGCCTGTCGAGGTGGCAACCCTCGAACCCGGTGGTGGACACCGGCAGTGAGGGATGCTGTCAGGCTGAAGAAGGAGTCCTATTGGGCCTTTTTGGCTTGTGGGACCCCGGAAGCAGCTGATAGGTACCGGCAGTCCAAGCGGCATGCGGCTCGGGTGGTTGCTGAGGCAAAAACTCGGGCGTGGGAGGAGTTCGGAGAGGCCATGGAGAATGACTTCCGTACGGCTTCGAGGCGATTCTGGTCCACCATCCGGCGTCTCAGGGGGGGAAAGAGGTACGAGACCAACACCATTTATGGTGGAGGTGGCGTGCTGCTGACCTCAACTCGGGATGTTGTGAGTCGGTGGGCGGAATACTTCGAAGACCTCCTCAATCCTACTGGCACGTCTTCCACTGAGGAAGCAGAGCCTGGGGACTTTGGGTCGGGTTCTCCGATCTCTGGTGCTGAGGTCGCCGAGGTGGTTAAAAAGCTCCGCGGTGGCAAGGCTCCGGGGGTGGATGAGATTCGCCCGGAGTTCCTTAGGGCTCTGGATGTTGTAGGGTTGTGTTGGCTTACGCGACTCTGCAATATCGCGTGGACATCGGGGGCAGTTCCCTTGGATTGGCAGACTGGGGTGGTGGTTCCCCTATTTAAAAAGGGGGACCGTAGGGTGTGTTCCAACTATAGGGGGATCACACTCTTAAGCCTCCCTGGTAAGGTCTATTCAGGGGTTCTGGAGAGGAGGGTCCGTCGGATAGTCGAACCTCGGATTCAGGAGGAGCAGTGTGGTTTTCGTCCTGGTCGTGGAACACTGGACCAGCTCTACACCCTCAGCAGGGTCCTGGAGGGTGCGTGGGAGTTTGCCCAACCAGTTTACATGTGTTTTGTGGACTTGGAGAAGGCATTCGACCGCGTCCCTCGGGGGGTTCTGTGGGGGGTACTCCGGGAGTATGGGGTACCAGGCCCTTTGATAAGGGCTGTTAGGTCCCTGTACGACCGGTGTCAGAGCTTGGTCCGCATTGCCGGCAGTAAGTCAGGCTCGTTTCCGGTGAGAGTTGGACTCCGCCAAGGTTGCCCTTTGTCACCGATTCTGTTCATAACTTTTATGGACAGAATTTCTAGGCGCAGCCAAGGTGTTGAGAGGATCCGTTTTGGTGACCTTAGAATCGCTTCTCTGTTTTTTGCAGATGATGTGGTCCTACTGGCTTCATCAGTTCGTGATTTACAACTTTCACTGGAGCGGTTTGCAGCCGAGTGTGATGCGGCCGGGATGAGGATCAGTTCCTCCAAATCCGAGGCCATGGTCTTGAGCCGGAAAAGGGTAGCATGCCCTCTCCGGGTCGGGGAGGAGGTCCTGCCCCAAGTGGAGGAGTTTAAGTATCTCGGGATCTTGTTCACGAATGAGGGAAAACTGGAGCGTGAGATCGATAGGCGGATAGGTGCAGCGTCCGCAGTGAAGCGGGCGCTGTACCGGTCTGTCGTGGTGAAGAGAGAGCTGAGTCAAAAGGCAAAGCTCTCAATTTACCGATCGATCTACGTTCCCACCCTCATCTATGGTCATGAGCTTTGGGTTATGACCGAAAGAACAAGATCTCGGATACAAGCGGCTGAAATGAGTTTTCTCCGCAGGGTGGCTGGACTCTCCCTTAGAGATAGGGTGAGAAGCTCAGTCATCCGGGAGGGACTCGGAGTAGAGCCGCTGCTTCTCCACATCGAGAGGAGCCAGTTGAGGTGGCTCGGGCATCTGGTTAGGATGCCTCCTGGACGCCTCCCTGGTGAGGTGTTCCGGGCACGTCCCACCGGGAGGAGACCCAGAGGAAGACCCAGGACGCGCTGGAGGGACTATGTTTCTCGGCTGGCCTGGGAACGCCTTGGGATTCCCCCGGAGGAACTGCTCCAAGTGGCTGGGGAGAGGGAAGTCTGGGCCTCCCTACTTAGGCTGCTACCCCCGCGACCCGACCCCGGATAAGCGGAAGAAGATGGATGGATGGATGGATGGATGCTGCAGATAATGCATGTTTTTATTGTGTTTACTCTGTGACACAGTTCACACTTGGACTTGTGATTCTGTGCATCAGAATTTCAGGGATGAGTTAAATACCATTAAGCAAACTAAGAAAGAGGGATGATTATATCTTTGAAAGTTTTTATTTAACACAAAACAAAACCAATGTGTCATTTTAACAGCACTAAACACATTCAAGTAAAAGTTGTCTGCCTGAAAAAAAGGAGCATTAGACCTAACAAAGGAACAGGTTCTGATCAGTTCTGCAGTTTGTCATCAACTCTAGTTAAAATATGTCAACCTTGTAATGGGTCAATAGTGAAGAATATTTTAACTTCCTGACACCATTTTCAAAACTTGGACCTGAGTGTCGAGACATTTGGAGACATCTCTTGTCTCCTAACATCATGAACTGACACATTTTAATATTGCAGCAAGAATTTCTTGTTCACGTTCAGAAGAATTTGGTTTTCAAAGTTTTTTGAGTCCAGTCTGGATCTTTTGGGAGAGAGAATCTGTCCTACTGTACTGAACAGTCTTTCAATAAAATCATGGGTGGTGTGTATCTTCTGGCTGAATCTCTGTAGTGGAATCCATTTTGTGTGTGTTAGTGGTGCTGTGGGTGCTCCCAGCTCAATGACGTATATACTAAAATATACGTCACTGGTCCAGCTCTTCTTGAAGGCAGGTCTAATGTTACCTGTCCACTTTGCAGTGATTCAGTGGACCAACTCCTCTCTCAACATCAGTTACTTTCAAACTAACGACAAATCAAAAAGCTGCAACGTGAATGTAACTTGTAACTCAACACATTATAGAAATGTAGTAGAGTAGAAAGTACAGATACTTTATGTAAAATGTAGTGCAGTAAAAGTAAAAGTACCCACATTTAATTCTACTTAAGTAAAGTACAAATACTGTACATGAAAAATATACTTAAGTACAGTAACAAAGTATTTGTACTTAGTTACATCCCACCACTGTCAGTTAAATTCTAGAGATGTGGCAAAAGCAGCTGTGCAGGGGGGCCCAATTGGATTTTTTTGTCATGGGGCCCAATATTCCTGGCGGCCCCCCTGTCTCCAGCTACAAGTACCTGGGTGTACACTTGAACGATAACCTCAGCTGGAACAATAACACCACCAGCCTGATCAAGAAAGGTCATCAGAGACTCTACTTCCTCAGACGGCTGAGACGAGCCGGTCTGAGAAGCTCAGTCCTCACCTCGTTCTACAGGTGTGCAGTGGAGAGCGTCCTGTGCTCCAGCATCAACGTGTGGCATGGAGGCTGCACAGTTGCAGAGAGGAAAGCTCTACAAAGAGTGGTGAAGGCTGCACAGAAGTCTGTGGGAGTCAGTCTCCCCACCATCACAGACATTTACACCTCCAGATGCAGAAAAAGAGCCACCTGCATCATGAAAGACCTCACTCACCCAGCACACTCACTCTTTGCACCACTCCCCTCGGGACGGAGGTTGAGGAGCATCAAATGTAGAACCACTAGACTGAGGAACAGCTTCTACCCTGAGGCTGTCAGACTCATGAATAAATAAATAATAAGAATAAACACTGCAAAATGTCACATCATGCTGATACTGATCTGTTTCTTGTTGCTGCGTTCATCTGTGACCATCTGCTCATGTTCGTGCTGCTGTTTATAATGATGTTTTTCTACTACATTAGGGCTTAGTGTATTACTAGCTGATGTCTCTCTTAGTTAATCCTAGATGTTATTATTGTTTTTCTCTTGCATTTGTTGTTGGATGTAACTGGGACCCTGTGTACATAATCTCGTTTTCAACACATGTACTACATGCGGTGCAAATGACAATAAATTCTCTCTGACTCTGACTCTGACTCTCTCTGTATGCAACTGAAAGGTTAACTGTAATTGCATGAATGTTGTACATTTATGTAGCAAATAATTGGTTCACTATCTCTCAGACCAGAAGCAATGTGTTCAATTTAATGGCACTTCCTCCAGTAATGGAACAGTCAAAAATGGTGTATCGCAAGGCTCTGTCTTAGGACCCACCCTCTTTACAATCTACATAGGTAATGTAGGTCCGATCATTCCTGATGCATCCTTGCATTTCTATGCTGATGACAGTTTATTGTCAAACTAAAACAGCTAAGGTTTTCCAACTTTTGCAATCTGTTTTCGACATCATTGAGTCAGATTTCTTCTGTCTCAAACTTGTACAGGTGCCCCAAGGTGTAAATGAACAACATTAAAAAAAAAACTAAGCGCTGGCAAAACCAAAGGGATGCTGTTTTCAAACAGGAAGTCAGTCCCAGCAGTTCTTTCTTTTATTTTATCCTCAAATGTTGTCCCTACTGAGTTTGTTGATTCCTACAAATATTTGGGTATCTTGGTTGATTGATATCACTTTTTTAAGCTCCATGTGGAAAACTTGTATAAAAAAAAAACCTGAAAGGTAAACTGGGTTTCTTTTTCAGAAATAGATCCTGGTTAACTCTGAATGCTAGGAAACGTCTTGTAACTGTGACTTTACTTCCCTCCATTCACTACGGTGACATTATTTACATGAACGCTCCTACATGCAACCTGCAGTTTTTGGATGCTGTCTATCATAGTGCGCTAAGATTCATAACTGGCTGTAACTATCGTCACTGCACCCTGTATTCATTGGTTAACTGGTCATCATTTACTTCATGTAGATCAGGGGTCACCAACGCGGTGCCTGCGGGCACCTGGTAGCCTGCAGGGACCACATGAGGTGACCGCGGGGCATGTTCTAAAAAATATCACTCATCAAGGAGCACCACGTAAAAATTTTCATTAATTATATTTTTAATTTAAGAAATAACATTTGCAGCAATGTATATTTGAAATAAAAATGATTAATACTTTTTTTTTTTTAGTATTAAAAAAACTCAAACTCCCTTAAACAGCGATTTAAGGGAGAACGGCTGTTCTCCCTTAAATGCACTCCGATCCGGTTTCCTAGAATATCTTGCAAAAAGATCTGAAGCTCTCGACCTTGACCTCTCTAAATGGCTTCTAACATCTGCAAAGTTCATGGCAAAACCTAATGCTTACATGTTCCGGTTTTTAGTTTTCTACATCACCTTACAACCTATAACTCTTGAGCATGCATCACGATACTTACAACCTAGCTGTTTCTTGTTTAGTTTTTTAATACCATTTTGTTTATGTTTATGTTTATTAAATTTGTTCATTTTTTACAAAAGAAACAATACAAGACAACCCCATAAACGATAATGTACAAAATGTAAAAAAATGAAAGGTAGCAGAAAGAAGAATAAATCTTATTATATCTGCCCCTTTTTTCCAACAATCAGATTAAACAATAATAATCTTCAACCATCCATCCATCCATTCTTCTTCCGCTTATCCGGGGTCGGGTCGCGGGGGTAGCAGCCTAAGTAGGGAGGCCCAGACTTCCCTCTCCCCAGCCACTTGGAGCAGCTCCTCTGGGGGAATCCCAAGGCGTTCCCAGGCCAGCCGAGAAACATAGTCCCTCCAGCGTGTCCTGGGTCTTCCTCTGGGTCTCCTCCCGGTGGGACATGCCCGGAACACCTCACCAGGGAGGCGTCCAGGAGGCATCCTAACCAGATGCCCGAGCCACCTCAACTGGCTCCTCTCGATGTGGAGAAGCAGCGGCTCTACTCCGAGTCCCTCCCGGATGACTGAGCTTCTCACCCTATCTCTAAGGGAGAGTCCAGCCACCCTGCGGAGAAAACTCATTTCAGCCGCTTGTATCCGAGATCTTGTTCTTTCGGTCATAACCCAAAGCTCATGACCATAGATGAGGGTGGGAACGTAGATCGATCGGTAAATTGAGAGCTTTGCCTTTTGACTCAGCTCTCTCTTCACCACGACAGACCGGTACAGCGCCCGCTTCACTGCGGACGCTGCACCTATCCGCCTATCGATCTCACGCTCCAGTTTTCCCTCATTCGTGAACAAGATCCCGAGATACTTAAACTCCTCCACTTGGGGCAGGACCTCCTCCCCGACCCGGAGAGGGCATGCTACCCTTTTCCGGCTCAAGACCATGGCCTCGGATTTGGAGGAACTGATCCTCATCCCGGCCGCATCACACTCGGCTGCAAACCGCTCCAGTGAAAGTTGTAAATCACGAACTGATGAAGCCAGTAGGACCACATCATCTGCAAAAAACAGAGAAGCGATTCTAAGGTCACCAAAACGGATCCTCTCAACACCTTGGCTGCGCCTAGAAATTCTGTCCATAAAAGTTATGAACAGAATCGGTGACAAAGGGCAACCTTGGCGGAGTCCAACTCTCACCGGAAACGAGCCTGACTTACTGCCGGCAATGCGGACCAAGCTCTGACACCGGTCGTACAGGGACCTAACAGCCCTTATCAAAGGGCCTGGTACCCCATACTCCCGGAGTACCCCCCACAGAACCCCCCGAGGGACGCGGTCGAATGCCTTCTCCAAGTCCACAAAGCACATGTAAACTGGTTGGTTAATCTTCAACCAACAGTACAAAATGACTAACTCTTTCTAATTTTCTAACTAATACAATACACATTACGCTATTTCATATATATATTTTTAACACATTCGTTTTGATCATTTTCTTAAATGTAAACATTGACTTGGCATTTTTAACTACATTCTACAAGCCATTCCATAATCTAACTCCCTGGATTGAGGTAGAACGTCCCTTCAAACTAGTTCTGAACTTTTCTTTTCTTTTTCTTGAAAAATTTTCTTTCACTTGTTCTTCTCAATTTATATGCTTGCTTTCTTTTGTGATTTTCTACTGTTGTCTTTGTTGTCTATTAATGGCTCTCTGTTAAAATCAGGTCTCTTTTGTAAATGAGTCAGAGAGTCAGAGAGTCAGAGAGTCAGAGTCAGAGTACTTTTATTATTATTGCACAAGTTTGCACCAGTACAGTGTGAATATGTACGCACAGTCATCCTGAAGGGGACTATGTGTGTAAAGCTGCTGCTATCAGGACACCATATGAGACATCAAAAGATATATCACATTTTGTCTTTCAGCGCGGCTTCTCCCATCCGTATCGGGATGAAGGTTACAGGTGTGAAAACAAGGAAAGAACCATGAGGGTAGTAGCGTTGGTATTACAAAAAAGATATATCACATTTTGTCTTTCAGGACACCATATGAGACATCAAAAAACTCTACCAGCAAGCACACATTTAAGACAAATCACATTTGCATTTGAGGGCGAAGCAGTGAGACAAGTCCATGAGCTCCATTCAGATTAGCCAGAGTTCTGATGATGACGTGATCAGCCAGCCTTATCTGACTCAGAGGACACAGAATAGTTCTCCGGGGAGGGAGGGGGGTTGCGACAGAAGCTTCATTTCTTCAGTTGCTTCACTCCGGAGATTTTGTAGTCAGCCTGTCTCCGACGTTCAATAGGATTAACGTATATAAATAAAGGTTGAATAAAAAAATCAGTTCAGCTACTCCCTTAAATTATTGCTTCAACAAAACGTTAGAAAAACTGTGACCAACACGCATATATTTAAAAACGTGTTACCGGTAATTGCAATAGGTTAGTCATTTCCGTCCATTATTATAATTTAGGTTTTGGGTCTGAATGCCTTTGAAAGTTAATCTTAAAAAGGAGAGAACAGGTTTCCAATTTTCTCTGCGGCTCAAAAAGCTGATGTGGGAGGAATTTATACAGGAAGGAAAGATTGGCTGAGAGGAACAGAGACAAATGTTGAATGTACATGAGGGTGACTCAGGGATGGAAGCTGGAAGAGTGAGGGCAAAATATGAGCACGAAAAGAACAAAAAATAAAAATAATAATGTTGAGTCTCCCTTTGTGACTGAGTGAAAGCAGCTCCATGCATATGTGGTCTTTACTTCTGTCTGTGGGGTTTTAATTGCTGTTCTTCCTCGTTTTCATTTTCCGTGTCTTTTTCCCAATTGTATGAAAAATTCAGTGGGAGCAAAACGCAGAGATGTCACGCTGTTGTATCTGCCGAAACAGATCCAACCTCTGACGGAGTTTTTGAATAAGTCATCAGTGCAACAGTGACAGAAGCTGGAAACTCAGTTTGAAACCATGGAACTACAAAAGATCTGATCTACCTTCTGTTTCCATTCTGAAGATCAAGAAGATGGCTTTTACAGGCATTCCATCAAAAGAAAAGCTTTGAAAACTGCTAAAAAGTTTTGTTTCAGTGTTTAAGGAACATACAACACTGATAGTAAACATTAAAAAATATGAAAGTAAAAGAGATATGAAGGGTGTAACATGTTCGTTTAAAAGTGTTAAAGCAATAGCTCAAATCTTTTGAAGTGGGGTTCTATGAAAATAGTGTAAACAATATCTTACCTGTTCTAGATAGCTTTTTGATTAAGCTCAGTTTAGAGAAAGTTTAATTTGACAAGAATGTTGAGCTAATGGCTGATCTGAGTGAGGCCAGGATCCAAGTGGATCGCTGCCGTTCTAAAAGAAGCTCCAATCCCAAATTTCCCAATGATTTATGGGAACACATTTTACAAAGTTTAAACCACCATCAATTTGTATCTTAAGCAGTCTGTTATAAATCTGGTGATGCTTTAAAGCTGCTATATGTAACTTTTCTAACAATATATTTTTAACATATTTCTTCACTCTGTCACTAGATTGATGTTAGAGAGGTAATCTCTGAAAAAAACAAAAAAAAATATTGTCCCCTTGCTTCTCCAGGTGGTAAATAAGCATTTCTAAAAAGAAAAAGTGACCCGCCATTTTCCAGCCAATAAAAACAAAGTTTGTAACCAGCCAATAAAAACCGAGCTTGAATTTGAATCAGCCAATAAAAACAGAGCTTGAATTTGAATTTTAACAGACCACAAGGGGGCAGAGCCATATATGGCTCTGAGGGGGAGGGATCAGAATGCTTTGCTTGTTGAAATTTTTTCTAAGTGCTGCAGTTCTACAGAAACTGCAGACTGAACCTTTAACTAGGGGTAGGCGATATGGCTCAAATATAATATTGTGATATTTCAGAGCATTCTGACAATAACAATGCATTTTGTGATATAACAAAAATAATCATAATTATTCATTTTACAAAATTAGTTTAACATGTTGCTTTGCAGTATTGTATATATTAAAAAAAACAAGGGTTAATTTTACTGAAATTAATTAATTTAGCAAAGTATTCAGTCTTAAAGCGTAAAAAAAAGAACATTTTTTTATTTAGATTGAAAAAGTCTGCACAGAATACATTTCAACAAAATCCACCACAAAAACAAAAGTGCAGGTGCAGTTTCTCAAAATAACAAAAAAAAAAAAAAAAGGGGAAGATTAAGATCTGTTGAGCATAAATGTAAAAAAACAAACTAAATATATGTTGCCTTGAAATGAGCTATAACTTCAAGTTGTGACAAGGTGTCTTCAGCTGACCCTGAAGCTTGTGGTGTTTCTGCTTCCTCGCAGGAATGATTCCATTTCTTTGACTGCTATGTCTTTGATCACATGACTCTTTTCTTGGTCCACGGACTGTGACACTCAAGAGACACGGCTGAGCTGCGCATGTTTGTATCAGGAGTTTAGAGCGCAGAGGAAGGGGGGTTCCCTTTCAGTCATGTCTCTCGGTGCAACATATGCTATGGGAATTGCGCCCCTGTGCGATTACCTGAAGGAATACATTCACGCCTTTACGGCAGGGGCGTCAGCGTCACGCCAGAGGCCCCGCCCTCTGGGTACTTAAGCCGCTGACTCCCATTCATCATTCTCTTATTGCCCTTCACCTCGCTTAAAACCCGAACATCATGGGACTTCTCTGTTGTCGCATCGCTCGATCAGAGGTGAGCTTGCTCCCTACGCTGAGCGTACAGAGACATTTTTCCTGCATACTGATGGGCTGGTGAAAGCTAGTCCGGCGTTTTTCTACTTAACTCGAAGTTTTCTTCTATCTTCGCAGCTGCTTCGCTCGACGGCGCTAACTGCATCACAACACTCCATGCTAACCATTAGCAGGCTAGTCAGCGAAAGCAAGACGACGGAGAGGACAGCTTCGAACAAAAGGAAGCTAGGAACAGCCTCAATGCTTATCGTCTCCGGACATGGCTCCCGAGAAGGAAAAACGGAGGACAAAGACTCAGAAGAAAACCAGCAGGATGACGAGCCCTCACTCGCGCCCCTGCCCCAGCGGCTGTGGCTACTCCCTTTCGACGACGGACACCCACGAGGCCTGTCCTGTCTGCCTAGGCATTCTGCATGCAAGAAAAGCGCTGGAATCCCCCGACTCCTGCTCCCACTGCTGTCGGATGCCGGCGGTAGTGAGGAAACGCCGCGCGGACGCGTTGGCTAAATCCACAGCGAAGGCCGCGGCGCTGAAGGCCGCACGCCTCCCAGAGCTGCACGCTCCCGGGCCGGAGCTCGAGAACGTGGACCTGGAATGCAACGGTCGAATCGGGGATGAGAACGTGTCGGACTCCTCGGTCCCCGTCGAAGACTCGACGCCCGAAGTGTCTGACCAAGATGCCAAGTACGGTTGCAAAGGAGAAACTGTGGATTCCTCCCAGAACCTGGCGCAAATTCTACCGGAACCGGACGTGTCGGTCCCTGCTTTGTTCGACCTGTGTCATAGGCCGGCAGATGCCCTGGAGGTCACGTGGCCAGACCCCACGCCTCGCCAACAGGTTACAAGGCTGGCGGGAAAAGTGCCCATTTTCTCTGACTTCCTCAAGGAGCTCACGCACTCCTGGGCGGAACCCAGAGCTCCCATGACGCTGCCATTATCTCGACTCCTGGATGATGCTGAAATGGAGACAGCAGGCCTCGCCAGCGCACCCCTGATAGAGGAGACCCTGGCGGCTCATCTGGCCCCCGCAGCTACGGTGGCGAAGCCAGCACTACCAGTAGGGCCTGCCGCGCTTCGGATAAACAACTCGAAAAGTGCTACAAGGCCCAGGGCCTCGCGGCTCGTGCGATGCATCGACCATGATGCAGGCGTACCTTGCAGAAAAACTGCAGGATCTCCAGGTAACGACAAACGAACAAGCCGTAACAAAGAGGCCCGCTGCGCATCTGACTTTGTGTTCCGCATGATGGGGACAATAGCCATCATGCAAGGAAGAGCAATGGCGGAAATAGTTGTCGCCCAACGCCATCTTTGGTTGACTTTGACGGACCTCCCGGAAAACCAGAGGTCCCCCTTCCTCCAGCACCCGATGGAGCCGACGGGACTCTTCGGGGGAGCCCTGGAACGCATCCAGGCCAGGCTGGAACAAAGACGCAAACTAGCGGAAGCCCTCCGCGAGGGGCTGCCGAGAAAAAGCTTTGCACCCCCAAAGGAAGACATGCGTGGCCTTCCATGGAAGAGACCTGCTGGTGACACTGAGACTTTCCAGTACCGGCCGAGGGCCTTTTCGATGACCCAGTGTGGAAAGCAGATTTGGACCTGATAAAGCAGGACGAACTGATAATTTTACAGGTTTGCCTACCCACGAGGTACGGGAACCTAACCTTTTGAGCCCAGCCTCCACTTGTAGAACACTACGAGGAGTTGGTGACATGTGTGTGCGCACTAAACATGACTCGTCCAATGTGTCAAAGTCAACTTTATTGTCAGAACTGCAATATGTATAGGACATACACAGGATTGAAATTGCGTTTCTCTCAGTCCCTCGGTGCAACAGTAACCAT
This sequence comes from Garcialebias charrua, assembly GCA_038048925.1. Classification (NCBI taxonomy): domain Eukaryota; kingdom Metazoa; phylum Chordata; class Actinopteri; order Cyprinodontiformes; family Rivulidae; genus Garcialebias; species Garcialebias charrua. The sequence continues at coordinate 8,708 of JBBPBX010004271.1, read as the reverse complement.
TTAAACACTAAAACACTGAAACATTTAATAAACATAAGCATAAAATAGTAAAAATGTAACACTGTCCTGAGTTTTTGCATAGTAGTATAGAAGTATGAAAATTTACACCAACACTAAAACTAAAACTCAAACTAAAACATTAAACATTTAATGAACATAAGCATAGAATGAAATAATAAAAGTGTAATACTGTCCTGAGTTTTTGCATAGTAGTATAAAAAAGTATAAAAAGTATATCTATAAAATAAACTGAAGGTTCTAGCATTGACATTTGCAAAGAGTGGCAAAGCAGCATATGAGTTAGTGTGAGGGGCGGCCGTGGCACAGTGGTAATGGCAGTCGACCCCTGATCGGAAGGTTGGAGGTTCGAATCCCGCATCCGCCCACCATGTGTCGTTGTGTCCCTGGGCAAGACACTTAACCCTGAGTTGCTCCCGGTAGGTCTGGATGGCGCCTTGCAAGGCAGGCTACCACTACCGGTGTATGAATGTGTGAATGAATGGGTGGATGGCTGGTATTGTAAAGCGCTTTGGGGCTCCTCACAGGGGGCTAGAAAGCGCTATATAAATAAGCTCCATTTACCATTTACCATTTACCATTTACACAGTATATGTATGAGGTAGTAGTTGATGTTGGTATAGAGGCAAAAGTGGCATATGCAGTAAGGCACATTGGGCATCCTTAAATAAGGCTGGTCAGAGAATACTGTATATGTATCAGCAGTGGTGTAGATATAAAAGTAGTGTAAATGTAAACAGTAGTAATAAATGTAAACAGTAGTAATAAATGTAAACAGTATTAATAAATGTAAACATTGAATGTAAACAGTAGTATGTAAACAGTGAATGTAAACAGTAGTATGACTATAGGCAGTGATGTAATACAAACATTAGTGCAAATATGAGAAGTAGTGCAAACTGAATGAGCACATGACCGAGAGTTTAGTGAATAACCCGTTTGATGACACAGAGTCCAGTGTTAAAATCTTTGTGTTGTGTGGTAATGTGTGAGAAAGTTTTTTGTGTTAAGGCAGTTCTATTGGGAGGGAAGGCAGAGCAGGCAGAGTGACAGAGTGACAGAGACAATGCGCTGGAGGCTCTTGCGGCAGGATGCAGTACATGCACAAAACCACACAGTGATGCAGCTTGTCAGGACACTTTCTATGGCACCTCTGTAGAAGGTGCACATGATGGGGGTTGAAGCTCCAGCCCTTTTCAGCTTGCGGAGAAAGTAGAGACGCTGGTGAGCCTTCTTGGCCAGTGATGCAGTGTTCCTGCTCCAGGACAGGTCCTTTGAGACGTGCACTCCCAGGAACTTGGTGCTGTCTACTCTCTCCACTGCGGTGCTGTTGATGGTCAGAGGGGCATGTTGGGCATCCCTCTTCCTGAAGTCCACAACAATCTCCTTTGTCTTCTCCACGTTGAGAGTGAGATTGTTGTGTCCGCACCACAAGGCCAGGCGGCTCACCTCGTTCCTGTAGTCCGTCTCATCGTTGTTGCTGATGAGACCTACCACTGTTGTGTCGTCCGCAAACTTGATGAAGTGGTTGGAGCTGTATGATGGTGTGCAGTCGTGTGTTAGCAGGGTGAATAGAAGGGGGCTCAGCACACATCCTTGTGGGGCCCCTGTGTTCAATGTGATGGTGCTAGATGTGTTACTCCCGACCCGTACTGTCTGTGGTCTCCCGGTCAGGAAGTCTAGCAGCCAGTTACACATTGAGGTGTTCAGCCCCAGACTGTCCAGTTTAAGGATGAGCTGTTGGGGGATGATGGTGTTGAATGCCGAGCTGAAGTCGATGAACAGCATTCTAACATAAGAGTCCTTCGTGTCCAGATGTGTGAGAGCTGTGTGGAGGGCAGAGGAGATGGCATCGTCGGTTGAGCGATTAGGTCGGTATGCAAATTGGAAGGGATCCAGGGAGGCAGGGAGGACAGATGTGATGCTTTTCATGACTAGCCGTTCAAAGCACTTCATCAGGATGGGGGTGAGTGCTACTGGGCGATAGTCATTGAGGCATGCGGGCGTTGCCTTCTTTCGGACTGGGATGATGGTGGTGGCTTTGAAACAGGTGGGGACGATGGCCTAGCTCAGTGAGATGTTAAAGATGTCCGTGAAGACCGCTGTGTAATCAAAACAGACACTGTTTAATGCATGTACAAAAATAAAAGTACCAAAGCACAGATTGCCCTGGTTCTTGACTCGAGTCCCATTTTCATAAAACACAAACCACGTGGTTAAACTATGAACCGCAGCAAGATACACGAGCTCTGCCTGAGACAGCCTGAGACAGCCAGATCTCGCGATATCTTCTGTTGGGCCGACCAGCTTGCTCGAGAGAGCGCGAGAGGGGTCAAAGGCCACCCCTCCCGCACTCAAGCACAACGAGCAACAGTTGGACATGCCTTCCAGGCTCATGACGCATGCGCAAGCCTGGAGGGCGTGTCTACCTAACGAATGGGTCATGACAATGATATGTCATGGCCTCAAGTTGCAGTTCACCAGGAGACCGCCCCCCCTCACAGGGGTACTGCAATCTAAAATTAACCCTGCACGCACACATGTGCTGAGGGAGGAAGTTTTGACGATGCTACAGAAGGGAGTAATAAGTTTGGCCCCGAAACGCAAACTACGCTCTGGCTACTACAACAAGTACTTCCTGGTGCCCAAAAAGGATCATTCCCTGAGACGATACTGGATCTCAGGACTCTGAACAAGAGAATAAAAACTTTTAGGTTCAAGATGCTTACACTGTGGCAGGTTCTCCAGTCTGTGAGACCAGGAGATTACGCATGTACAGTGTATCTGAAAGATGCCTAATTCCATGTAGGCGTGTGGAGGAAACACAGAAAATTCCTCCGTTTTGCTTTCGAGGGAAACGCTTATGAATTCAAAACATTACCCTTCGGTTTAAAGACGGCTCCTCGTACATTTAATAATAATAATAATAATGAATTCAATTTATAACGCACTTTTCATTAGTGAAAATCTCAAAGTGCTACACACATTGAATGCTACACACATTCATACACCGGTAGCGGCAGACTACCATGCAAGGTGCTTTCTAGTCCTACCGAGAGCAACTCGGGGTTAAGTGTCTTACCCAAGGACACAACGACACATGGTGTAGGGAACCGGGATTCGAGCCGCCAACCTTCCGATCGGGGGACGACTGCCATTACCATTACGCCACGGCCGTCCCATTTACTAAATGTCTGGATGCAGTCCTGACTCCCTTTAGGATTCAAGGACTCAGGGTCATGAACTACCTGGACGGCCTTCTGATTCTGGCTAGAAACAGAATACAGGCCCAGTCACACTCCTACAGGGTGATTTCTCACCTGGAGTCTCTCGGTTTTGTCATAAACCTACAAAAGAGTGACCTAACTCCATCACAGGTTACCGTATTTCTGGGAGTACAGATCGACACTGTCCGGTACAGGTACAGGTACAGTGCATGGCTCTCAAAGGAACGAGTTTCTTCGATTAGCCATTGCCTGGAAAAATTTAAACTGGATCAGTGAGTCCCCATCAAAACGTGCCAACGCCTTTTAGGCCTCTTGGCGGCAGCCATGCCCTGTGTGCCACGCACATTGCTGAAAATGCGGGCCCTACAAGTATGGCTAAACCAACAGACACAACCCACCCTGCCTGATCAAGCAGGAAAGGTTAAAATAGATTCAGAGTGCCTGAGGGCCCTGGAACCTTAGAGAGACTTGTCTGTCTTCACGGAAAGGGTCCCGCTGGGTAGGGTGTCATCTCGTGTGGTTGTCACAACGGACGCCTCAAAAACAGGATGGGGGGCGATCTGCAGAAATCAGAACGCCCGTGGCCTTTGGAATGAACAGGAAGCGAGATTACATATCAACTTCCTGGAATTGTTGGCCGTATTCCTGTCAGTAAAATACTTATTTAACAAAGGTCTGATTGCAAGGTAGCATGTCCTGGTGAAATCAGATAACAGGACCACAGTGTCCATCAACAGAGAGGGAGGGTCAAGGTCCCGGGCCCTCCTCGGACTGACGCAGAAGATGCTCACGTGGTGTGCTCCAAGAATTTTGTCACTCAGGCCGACTCATGTTCCTGGTGAACTAAATTATAGAGCGGATGCCCTCTTGAGAGGGCCTCTCTTGGCGTCAGAATGGAGCCTGAACCCACGGGTTGTGGAACAGGTCTGGTCACGATTTGGGAGAGCCTCAGTGGACTTGTTCGCTTGCAGAGCTAGCTCACAGTGTGACCTGTACTTCTCTTTGAAGGAAACGGATACACCGTTGGGAACGGATGCTCTGGCCCATGATTGGCCAGCAGGGGTGTTGTACTATGCTTTTCCACCTGTTCCTCTGATCGAGGTGACACTGGAACATGTATGTCAGGGAGCCCTCTCTCTGATCCTGATAGCCTCCAGATGGCCGCAGAAACCGTGGTTCCCAGAGTTGATCTCAATGTTATCAGGGATACCATGGCAATTGCCTCCCCACAGGGACCTGCTGACTCAGGCACGTGGGCAGCTTCTACACCTACGTCCGGAGTTGTGGCAGCTTTCAGCCTGGCCTTTGAAGGGAAGTGGCTGAGGGTCTATGGCTTTGATTGCTTTATCCCAAAACAAACAGCAACAACATACACAAGGGTGTCCCTTGGTGTTTATGTTTGCTTAGGATATGTTCAATGGAGGGGTTCCCCTCTCCTTAACGGGTCTCCAACATCAGGATGGGCTCCACTTGCCAGTCATGCCCCTTGTATATGTAAAAAAAAAATCCCTGGGGACTTGGGAGATTACCCTGTGCTTGACATGGGTTCTCTACCTCCAGATTGCCACCCAATTACTAGTGGCGTAATGGGTCCCTTGCTCTTTTCCTCCTGTTTCTCAGGTTTTCCAGAGATAAAAGGAGATGATGAGTAATCGCACTAGTGGAGCACGCTTATGCGGTCTCTAGCTGGTGCTTTTTATCTATATGCCCAGTGGCAACATCAAGCTGATGTTTCTACATTTGGCATTTTTTCTTCTCAGGCTATGCTCTCTACATACCTTGTAGAAAGCAGCTGGGAAATGCCTGTCGTTTTAAGACAGATGCTCTCACATGCATTTTGCTGAGCATTTCAAGGGCGTGAATGAATTATGTTCCCATAGCATATGTTGCACCGAGAGACATGACTGAAAGGGAACTGAAAGTTATGCACCATAACTCATGTTCCCTGAAGGAAGGGAACGAGGTGCAACATATCTGGCCCTTTCAATGCTGAAAGCTCGGTGAAGTGCCTTTTGGAGAATGATGAATGGGCGTCAGCGGCTTAAGTAGCCAGAGGGCGGTGCCTCTGGAGCGACGCTGACGCCCCTGTCGTAAAGGCGTGAATGTATTCCTTCAGGTAATCGCGCAGGGTGCAATTCCCATAGCATATGTTGCACCTCGTTCCCTTTTTTCAGGGAACATGAGTTATGGTGCATAACTTTCAGGTTCAGCATGAGGGAAGAGGCAGCGTGAGCGATGCCTTTAGCTTTTTTTGCTATATTGCGAAAAACTAGCTTAGCATTACGCCTGTACCAGTGGGGGGTGCACAGTTCGGTTTGCTAGTTCAGCATGCTTGGTTCTGTTAACAGGGTGGGGTGCACTGTTTGTATAATGGTAGGGGAAACACTGACGTATTTACATTTAAATTAGCATATCATGATATAATTTATTTTACCAGCAAGTTTTTTTTTTACCAGTATTATCATGAACGATATATGGCCCAGCCCTAACTTTAACACACTGATTTTAAGTGTAATTAGAAGATTAACTCTGTTAAGGCAGATAGCTATAGGCTTAAGTCAGTGCTGACCAGATCTGACCTTGGGAAAATAATCCATGCACTCATTACAACTTAACTTTTAAAATTTAAAAAAACTTTTAAAAAAACCAGCAGACTGAGAGACAGCTCTGTTCATCAGGCAGTCAGAATGCTAAACACTCTGCCTGCTCTGCCCCCCCTCCCATTTGAACTGCCTTAACACTAAAACTTTCTCACACATTACCACACAACACAAAGTTTTTAACACTGGACTCTGTGTCATCAAACGGGTTATTCACTAAACTCTCGGTCATGTGCTCATACAGTTTGCACTACTTCTCATACTTGCACTAATGTTTGTATTACATCACTGCCTATAATCATAATACTGTTTACATTCTCTGTTTACATTTATTAATACTGTTTACTTTTATTACTACTGCTTACATGTAATTACTACTGTTTACATTTACACTACTCTAATATCTACACCACTGCTGGTACATATACAGTGTGCTCTGAACGGTCTTATTTAGGGATGCCCAATGTGCCTTACTGCATATGCCACTTTTTGCCTCTATAACAACATCAACTACTACCTCATACATATACTGTGTACATTAACTCATACGCTGCTTTGCCACTTTGCAAATGTCAATGCTAGAAACCTTTAGTTTATTTTAGTTATACTTTTTATACTCTTTTTTATACTAGTATGCAAAAACTCAGGACAGTATTATGTTCATTAAATGTTTAATGTTTTAGTTTTAGAGTTGGTGTAAATTTTCATACTCTTATACCACTATGCAAAAAACTCAGGACAGTGTTAGTTTTACTATTTTATGCTTATGTCTATTATTATATGTTTCAGTGTTTCAATGTTTAGATGTTTACTGTTGCACCGAGGGACTGAGAGAAACGCAATTTCGGTCCTGTGTATGTCCTGTACAGTACATATTGCAGATCTGACAATAAAGTTGACTTTGACTTTGACTTTTGAAAATGTTAAAAATGCCAAGTCAATGTTTACATTTAAAAAAATGATCAAAACAAATGTGTTAAAAAAATATATGAAATAGCGTAATGTGTATTGTATTAGTTAGAAAATTAGAAAGAGTTAGTCATTTTGTACTGTTGGCTGAAGATTATTATTGTTTAAACTGATTGTTGGAAAAAGTTGGTTGAAGATTATTATTGTTTACATGGTTGATTATTGTTGTTTAATCTGATTGTTGGAAGTAAGGGGCAGATAATAATAATAATAATAATAATGAATTCCATTTATAATGCACTTTTCATTAATAAAAATCTCAAAGTGCTACAAAGTGTAATAAAGCAAAGATCAAAATAAAACAAGTGATAAAATCAAATAAAATCAATAATAATATCGACTAAGATCAAAGATAAAATCATGTGGATGCAGATTAGGCTTGCTTAAAAAATAAATAAAATAAAACAAGTGATAAAATCAAGTAAAATCAATAATGATATCAGCTAAGATCAAAGATAAAATCATGTGGAGGCAGAATAGGCTTGCTTAAAAAGAAAGGTCTTTATGCTGCTTTTAAAGTCAACCAGTGACTGTGGAGCTCTCAGGTCGTCAGGGAGGGAGTTCCACAGGCGGGGGGCAGCCACACAGAATGCTCGGTCTCCCATGGTCCTCAACTTGGTCCGAGGAATATGAAGGAAATTACTGTTCTGTGATCGTAGAGACCGGGTGGATGAATATGGTGCAAGAATGTCCTTTAGATAGTCAGGTGAAGTGCCGTGCAAGCATTGATGGGTAATGAGAGCAGTTTTGTACTGAATTCTGTAGGTGACAGGAAGCCAATGGAGGTTATGGAGAATGGGTGTAATATGTTCAAATTTACGAACTCTCAACAGAATCCTTGCTGCACTGTTTTGAATGTATTGAAGTTTCTGAAGGTTTTTGCCAGGGATACCAATAAACAGGGAGTTGCAGTAGTCGAGCCTGGAGGAGACAAAGGCATGGACGAGTTTCTCAGCATCAGGAAAAGTCAGAGAAGGGCCAGATATGTTGCACCTCGTTCCCTTCCTTCAGGGAACATGAGTTATGGTGCATAACTTTCAGTTCCCTTTCAGTTGGTCTCTCAGTGCAACATACTTGCTATGGGAACGTAATCCACTCACACCCTTGAAATGCTCAGTAAAATGCATGCTAGAGTGAACGTCTGCCTGTGACCAACAGGCACCTCAAGGTTACTTCCTACTGTGTGTTAGAAAGGACAGCCTGAGTGATGTCACCTGCAGTAACATCCAAACTGTAATGCTTTGCAAAAGTATTTAATGAGCTCCAATTCGCAGCAGCACAGATGTCTGCGACTGACTCACCCTTAAATAATGACCAGGAAGTGGCCAAGCCCCTAGTGGAGTGAGCATGCACTCCAGAGGGTACCTGTTGACCTTTGCTACTGTAGGCCCTCTTAATGGCCTCAGTCACCCAATGTGAGAGGCGTTGTTTTGATAGGCTCTCCCTGTAGCAGGTGGTGCAAAGCAGACGAACAGTTGGTTTGTTTTCCTCCATTCGGCTGTTCTCTGCAAGTAGGTGCGTAAAGCCCTCATTGGGCAGAGAGCCTGTAGCCTCTCCTGTTCCTGAGTGAGGACAAAGGCTGGTGGAAAGGAGGAGAGATCAAAGTCTAGACTCCTGTGGTTCAAGGTCAAGACCTTGGGGGTGTATGCAGGATTAGGCCTTAAGATGACCTTTGACCCATCAGAGGCGAATCTGGTACACATTGGATGTACAGACAATGCATGGAGGTCACCCACGCGTTTCGCCGAGCAAAGTGCCAAGAGTAGAGCAGTTTTATAAGATAGTAAATCTATCTTAACTTTGCTCAGTGGCTCGAATGGAGGGTCACAAAGAGCCCCCAGAACCAGGCCAAGATCCAACCAGGGGTCAGGGTCTTGCTGGGTGGTTTGTTCCG
>JBBPBX010004270.1:61252-77686 GCA_038048925.1 Garcialebias charrua | reverse complement strand
AGTAGTACAAGTAGTAACTAGTAGCTTATATATACTTTATATATATATATATACTTTATATATATACTTTATATATATATATACTCTTTGCCACCTGCAAGTGCTCTTGGCCACGCCCACTTCTCTGCTCTGCACTCGGAACTCTGAATCAACTGCAGCAGAAAGCTTATCCTGCAGTAAGGGCTGCACAAAGCTGCAGGAGGAAGCTTTTTTCTCAAATGTGCAGCAGGTGCTAACATTTATTTTAAAATTATTTTTAAATAAAAATTCCATGACGATCGTGCATCTCATCCATCAATCAGCCAATTGTGTGTCATGTCAATCTTATTTTGAAAACCCGCGATAGAGCGAGTCTGCAATAAACGAATCGTGAAGTAATAATTGACTACTGTAAGTAAAAAAGTGTAGTCAAATGAGGAGCAAGTGTTATCCCTTTTCTTCACTTATTCATGCTACTTCCTTAAAGACTTAAAATTTCAAGAAGTCATTTAAATTTTATATTTTTATTTTGAACGTTTCTTGTGAAAAAATATTAAAGAATGGTATTTTAAAGTAGTTAAATAAGATTAAATTTTTCCCTACAGGAACACTGTTATAAAGTTGGAGGACTTCAGAAGGTTCAATAATAATCCTCCCAAAATAGAGCCACAACAAGCCTATTTGGTAATAAAGGACCTCTAAAGTAGCTTGTTAAGAAACAAGATAGGATTGGTGACTTTACCACAACATTTAAAAGTCATATTGAGTCTTATCCATCAACAAATGTACTTGTAATTATCCATCTTCATTACCTGCTTGAGCCTTTTGTTTAGCATTCATGCAAATGGCAATACAGTAAATCATGTCATACCCATCATGTGTCAAACAAAACCTTTGTTAAACTCCCAAACTAAAAGTTGTCTTACATTTGATAATAAAATGGTTAAAAAAGTTATGCACTCATTGCTTTCAAATCCATCATGATTATGATTTAATCTCCAAGGTTGCTCATTCAACTTTCTTATCCAATTATCATTTTAATTGTCTTTCTTCTTCTTCACAGTTATGTAGAACTTTAAGCATTTAGTTGCTGTGGTTCTTCATATTTAAACTCAAAATAAACCGATTTGCCAAACAAGGCACAAAGCCTCTCTCGCTTATCAGATCTGACGAGCTTAAGTAGATTAGCAACATGGCTCTTAAGATTCTGTAAAAAAGTGAAAATGACTTCAGGCGAATAGTAATTGAAGTAGACAAAGCAATTAAGTTATCCATCTTGGTTACGTCAGAAAATAAAAGGAATGGAAGCACACAAAGGAGAGAGCATTTCTTCCACTTCACATGGCTTGCCAAATGAAATTAGGAGAGCTCATCAAAATGTGGTGAAATATTTTCCACATCAAAATGATGAAGTATGACACTGATACAGCAAAGTGTGCTCTGCTCAACACTCTTCAAACTACGTCAGTAAACTGAGATTAGAAAACATGAAAATACACAATCATTCAATGTAGCATCCATCGCCTGCATCTGTAGAAGGCTTCAGGGAGGATGCTGCAGAGAGCCTCCCTTCAGGATACCAGATAGAAACAAATGGGACTAAACCTCAGGCAGACCTGATGTCTAGGTGAGCTGGAGGGGCTACATCGACCAGCTGGTTTAGGAACACCGTTGTGGATTCGACATCTGTCAGAAGCTGAAGAGGACCGGACATCTGGGATGTTCTGCTAACGCAGATGTGATTGTGAACTGAAACCTACAAACAGAAAAGACAGATGGATGCATCAAAAACAAAAAATCTAATGTTTTTTTTTTTCTTTTTCAAAAACACCCCATTAGCTTCAGAATATTCTGGCCTGTGATCGTCACAGTTCCCTCTAATCTTAAACAACTGGCTTGCTTTTCAGGTTTAAATTAGGTCTTTACATCAACAGAACGTATTTAGTTGAAAGTAACTGATCTTTTTTAAACAACTTTTATGACTTTCAAAAACATTGAAATTGGGTACTAAAGCCGTGTAAATTTGGTTTTAAATGCTGATAAAACTAAAATAATGCTTTTTGTGAAATTTGTTTGTCCCATTGGCGAATATCCCTCTAATAAAAACTGCTTAAGGTAAAGTTATCGAGAAGGTCTCCACTTATAAATACCTGGGTTTAATTATTGATGAGTTTTCTTTTAAATTGCATGTGAAATGCCCAATCTTCCAATTAAGGGTGAAGCTCGGGTTCTTCTTCAGAAATGGATCATGTTTCTCCCTTAGAGCTAGGAAGCTTTTTATCACAGCTACTTTTTTTTTTCTTTTTTCCCCAGTTCTTGACTATGGCAATGTTGTCGATATGTTTGCTGAAAAGAGTTGTCTACAGTCATTGAATCCAGTGTACCATTGTGCATTAAGATTTGTTACTGGTTGTAGCTATATTACTCAACACTGTGATCTCAATCTTAAAACCAGTATGTCTTTTCTGTATAACAGGCAACTCGTGCATTGGATGACTTGGGTGTACACATATCTTATTAGCCTGCTTCCACATTATTTATCAACATTTATTCTAATAATGGACAGTAGTAATGCCTTACGCTCTAAGGACTGTTTACATCTTTATGTTTCTCGTGTTCGAACAGAAAAGGGCAAAAAAAGCTTTCAGCTTTTCTGGCCCATCAGCTTGGAATACCTTGCAAGCTGAATTAAAAAATGTCAGAACATGTTACTTTAAGTGCTTTCTGCAAATTAAAAAAAACAAAAACAAACAACTGTAGTCAAAAAAGGCGTTCAATACAGAACAACTGGACTTTATTTGTAACAAACAAGACGTTTCGCTCATCATCCGATAAGCTTTCTCAATTGGAGACTGTGAGAGGGAGAGAGAAGTTATAAGCAAAGCTGGGCCACTGGTGCACACCAAACTAGGTAAATTGGAAGCTAACACACACACATACTTGGGATAACACGTGGCTGTGACCCATTCACAGTTCTGTGTGTGAAAGCAGAGCTTACAGAAAACAACTGTAGTGAACCAGACGGTAGTTTCTGATACACCTTCGTCTCTTTGAACTGTCCCAGTGACACCTTTTCACTGATACTTTCAGTAAAAAGACATTAACACTATGTTATTACATTATTTAGAAGCAAAACACAATAAGTCACAAGAGACTCTCTTATTCCTCTATTTTGTGTTAATGAATAACCTTGTGTTAAGTAAGCATTATTGAATCCAATGTTATTTCAAAATGATGGTCACTTCTTCATATGATGAATCAAATGGTGAAAGTGAATTAATATGTCAGACTGAACTCCTCAGTTTTGTTAGAAGTTAGAACACAGTTTTAATCAGTTTTTTTATGAAGCTGGCTCCAGTCTAATCTGTTTTTCTCTCTTCATTCTAAATAACTTCTTCTCTGTTCTAAAAAAACTGATCTTCTCCTATCCGAGTGACCTTCATGCACTAACTCTTCCACTGGTTTGTTTGGACCAATCGGGGAAGAACAAGTCTGATCACAGATCCTTTCTTAAAGTTCTAAGCTGTTGCTGGAACTGTCAGAGTCGGTGGTGGACCTCAAGCCATGAGGTTCCCCAAAGAGCTGAATGAACGCCAGTCACACGCTAAGGACACGTCATTCAGTTAAAGACTTATAACATGCCAAATTATAAGTCATCTTCAAGAGCTGGAAAGCTCCATCTGAATAAATTCCTTCAAGGAAGCTTTTATCTTGAAAAGCCAAACCGGAACTGAGGTCGTTACTTCGGTGAGGTGGAAACAGTCTAGTGAGCGAGCCGTTGCAAAAATGGACGCCGGTCGCCTGTAAACCGTAGCACGAATGGACAGTTTGTGCACGTGAGGTTGGGACAAGTTTACCGAAGCAGAGACCAAGAATCTTCGCACAGGTGAAACGTCAATGTCCATTCGACCGAGTCGAGCGGAAGCCGCCGAGGAACTGCCATGTTTCTGGTTAAAACACATCAAGATAATTCCTTTCCTCATCTTCCATCTTCTTTAATCCTCCATTTTCTCTTCTATGAAACTTTCTTACTTTAAGTAACTAAACTTTAAGTTTATTGTGCCAGCAGAGATATAAGTTAATAACACCCATAACTTGTCTTCTGTTGTTCCTATGAAATTACGGACACGTGTTTCATCTATGCTGAAGTAAGTTATAGGAAATTTCGATCGATCCAAACATGTACAAATGTGTGATGTAATTTAATGATTCTGTTAAATAAATGGTCCAGTCCTGCTGTACCAACATAAGTTTAACGTTTCCAGTAAATTACATCTGGTCTAGCCACAGAATTATTGATATTAATCTAAAAAGAGAGAACTTGTGAATATTAATGATAAGTTTGTGTCAGATAAAATCTACTCAAACCTTTCATCTGGAACATTGTACAGTCAGCAAAACTGACTAGTATTATATCCCTACACAACAACAACAACAACAACAACAACAATGGATATCTTGACAACAATGCCACTGTTCAGATCTTAAATTGTCATTGTTTAAAATTATTACAACTATTGTCATTTACTATTATATTGTATATGTTTATATATTTCTAAGTCCTATTCTGTATCTTGTACTTGTTTGTTTGATTGTTTGTTTGTTTTTATGATGTGCTCTTCTGCCTTTTCTTGGCCAGGTCACCCTTGTGAAAGAGGTCATGATCTCAATGTATATATATATATATATATTTTTTTTTAGCTTGTTAAATAAAGGTTTGATAAATAAAATGTCACAATAAGTTATCAAAACAATTAAATCACAAGATATAATGAGACTATTGATGGGAATGACAATGACAACCATTTTTTTTTGGCCATGTTTTTTACAAGAACTGAATACAGGGAGTCCTCGACTTACGTCACCCTCTACATACGGCAACTCGGACTTACGAACGAACACCATGTGCTCTAAATTCCGACTTACGGACGAAAATCCTGTAAGGACCGACTGAACCCAGAGTGGTACGAGACCAGAACAGAGGCACAACTCAGAGTAACAATTATTCACAGTGTTTATTATGTACAGGTGAAATGGAACACTTGGGGTCTTGGGAGTGCCTGGAAGAGAGAACAGGGTCAGGGTCCTTCTGGTGGGATAGGTGGATCAAAAACTGATGCTCTGTTTGTTATCTTACAGAGGGATGTTGGGTTGAGGTTCTGAAATGACTCAGGACTTCAGAGTGGTTTGGCAGGCGAGTGGCAACAAAGCAGGAACTAGCAGATGGAAATCAGGATCCAAGGATTCACAAAACTGTGGACACAAGATCAAAAGGTAAGAACTCTAATCAGATTGATGTTCACTGGCTGAACTCATAAATACCGATTGAGGTACAATGCTCCAGCATTGGATCTCACTGGACTGCAGCCTTAAGTAGTGGAGCTCCTCATTAGATGGATGACCGTCAGCTGGTGTCAATTGGCGGCCATCTTGGAAAGGGCTGCAGACAATGGGATTCCGACAGTACCCCACCCCCCTCAAGAAACGCCTCCGGGCGGTCCGCGACGCTTCTCCGGGTGGGCGTTGAAGAAGGCAGTAATGAGGCTGGGATCCAGGATGAACGAGCGGGGAATCCAAGACCGCTCCTCAGGTCCATAACCCTCCCAATCAACCAGGTATTGAAAACCTCGACCACGGCGACGAACGTCCAAAATGGCCCGGACAGTGAAGGCCGGGTGGTTGTCGATCAACCGGGCAGGAGGAGGAAGGTCGGAGAGCGGGCACAGAGGGCTCTCGGAGACCGGCTTGACCTGAGAGACGTGGAACGTGGGGTGAATCCGCATAGACGAGGGGAGTTGAAGACGAACCGCAGACTGGTTGACAATCCTCGTGATCGGGAAAGGTCAGATGAAACGAGGAGCCATCTTCCTCGAGGTGCCCCTAATAGGAATGTTTCTTGTGGAGAGCCAAACTTTCTGACCCACCTTGTACACAGGAGCCGTAGAGCGACGGCGGTCAGCAAATGTCTTATTCTGAGCAGCCGTACGTGAGAGGGCCGCCTTTGTCTCCCGCCAGACCCGCCGGCAATGGCGGAAGTGGTGCAGGACAGACGGAACCGGAACGTTGATCTTCTGACTAGGAAACAAGGGGGGAAGGTATCCAAGAGAAGCCTCGCATGGGGACATACCTATGGCAGAGGACTTGTGAGCGTTGTGGGCATACTCAACCCAAATCAGATGCTTGCTCCAGGCCGAGGGGTTACGTTCGGCGACGCACCGGAGGGCAGTCTCAAGTTCCTGATTACACCGCTCAGCCTGACCATTAGATTGAGGGTGATAGCCTGAAGTGAGGCTGGTTGTAGCCCCCAAAGTGGTGCAAAAACTCTTCCAGACCTGCGAGATAAACTGGGGTCCCTGATCTGACACAATGTCGGAGGGGATACCATGAATGCGGAACACATGTGTGACAAGAAGGTGAGTCGTCTCAGAAGCAGAGGGAAGCTTGGGTAGGGGAATGAAATGAGCAGCCTTCGAAAAACGGTCGATGATGGTGAAGATGGCGGTATTACCTTCAGAAGGGGGTAGACCCGTGACGAAGTCTACAGCAATATGAGACCAAGGACGGCCGGGCGTGGGCAAGGGTTGGAGGAGTCCGGCAGGAGGCTGATTACCAATCTTGTTCCTAGCACAGGTCGGACAGGCTGAAACATAGCACTTGACATCTTGGGTGAGTGTAGGCCACCAGAAATGAGTCTTAACCAAAGAGAGCATACGGGAGGTGCCAGGATGACAGGACAGTTTGTGTGAATGAAGCCAGTCCAATACCTTACCCCTCATGTTGGAGGGAACGAAAAGTCTGCCGGGGGGACCTGTGCCAGGGTCAGGTTCAGCCTTTTGAGCGTCCATTACTTCCTTCTCGATGGGCCAGGTGAGAACTCCCACGACAGAGACGGGTGGAATAATGGTTTCCTCAATGTCCGGAGAATCTGGGGAAGAGAACTGACGGGAGAGAGCATCTGGTTTAACATTCTTTGAGCCAGGTCTGAAAGTCAGAACAAAGTTAAACCGGTTAAAGAAAAGGGACCATCGTGCCTGTCTGGGGGTCAATCTCTTTGCCTCTCTCAGGTACGTAAGGTTCTTGTGGTCTGTCCATATTAAAAAAGGGGTAGGAGTGCCCTCCAACCAATGGCGCCACTCTTCTAATGCCAGTTTCACTGCCAATAACTCGCGGTTGCCAACATCATAGTTTCTCTCAGCCTGTGATAATCGTCGTGAGAAAAAGGCACAAGGGTGGACCTTGTTGTCTTTGGGAGAACGTTGTGACAAAACGGCACCTACCCCAGAGTCTGAGGCATCTACCTCCAGGATGAATTGATGGCTTGGGTCAGGATGGCATAGAACTGGTGTAGAAGAAAATAGTTTCTTCAGTCTGTTGAAGGCGGCTTCTGCCTCGGGAGTCCACTTGAAGACCAGGTTTATGGAGGTGAGTTGATAGAGAGGTGCGGCAATGCGGCTATAGTCCTTTATGAATCGCCTATAAAAGTTTGCAAAACCAAGGAAACGCTGAAGCTGTTTCCTGTTCTCCGGGACTGGCCATTCCTCCACTGCTCTGGTCTTTTCGGGGTCAGTACGATAACACCCACTCTCAAAAATGAACCCCAAGAATGACACTGACTTCACATGAAACTCACATTTCTCTCCTTTAACAAATAACTGGTTCTCGTAAAGTCTCTGAAGGACTCTACTTACATGGTTACAGTATTCTTTCTCGTCTCTAGAATAAACAAGAATATCATCCAAGTAAACAAAAACAAAGTCCCCTATAAAGTCACGCAGAACATCATTGATCAAGGCCTGGAACATAGCAGGTGCATTGGACAAACCAAAAGGCATTACCAAATACTCAAAATGTCCGAGTGGTGTCTTGAAAGCGGTTTTCCACTCGCCCCCCTCTTTAATTCGCACCAAGTGGTAGGCGTTTCTGAGATCCAATTTAGAAAATATGGTAGCTGACGGGAGTTGTTCATATATGGAATCAATCGGAGGTAGTGGATATTTATTCTTTAGTGTGATGTTGTTAAGACCCCTACAATCAATACATGGACGTAAAGTCCCATCCTTCTTTCCTACAAAGAAAAACCCAGCACCTACAGGTGACGTAGAAGGACGTATTATGCCTGATTCAAGTGATTCCTCAATGTACTTCTTCATAGACTCCCTTTCAGGTCTCGACAGGTTATACAATCGACTAGCCGGTAATGTGGCACCAGGTAGGAGGTCGACTGTACAATCATAGGGACGGTGGGGAGGTAGAGACAAAGCATGTTGTTTACTAAAAACGGGAGCCAAATCATGGTAAACAGATGGGATCTCAGAGACGTCTACTTCCTCGTGTGGCACAACTTCCACAGGTTGACATGTGACAGCAGAACGTAGGCACTGTGCTAGACATTTGTCACTCCACTTTTCAATTCTCCCCAACTCCCAGTTAATAGTCGGATTGTGCTTTTTTAACCAAGGGTATCCAAGAATAAGTTGGGGAGTGGAAGCTTTAAACACATAAAAATCAATAGACTCGTGATGATTACCTGAAGTTATTAGACGAAGGTCAGAAGTCTTTAGAGTAATCTGGTCCAAAGTTTCACCAGTAACCCCAGCTATACAGATGGGAGGAATCTCCCGAGTGGGCAGAGACAACCCTTGAACCAAGTCCAAACTAATCAAATTTTGTTCTGCGCCAGAATCCAACAAAGCTGGAACAGGATGATGATTGTGGTGGATTTGGATAAGTGTGGGTAATAACAGTCTGCAGGCGGAGGAGAGAGCAGAAGTACCCACCAATATCTCTCTCTTTATTGGCGGGCGTTCTCGTTTCCCCCCAGGAGGGGGCAATCTCTCCGGTAGTGCCCGGTCTTTCCACAGTACATGCAGGCATTAATGTCACTGCGTCTTTGTCTCTCCTCAGGAGACAGACAAATTTTATTTATTTGCATGGGCTCAGGTTCAGAAAATGAACGAAAACGTTCTGTGGGAACGACGTGACGAGGAAATGACACGGGATCTCTGTCTCCCTGGGATTTGTAGTTCGAAAACGAGTTCTTGTGGGTGCGGGGCTCACATGATGACATATCGAATCCGGAAGTGGAACGATGACAGGAGTTGTAGTCCTTCTCTCTCCTCCGCTCCCGGAAGCGCTCGTCAATAGCACCCGCTAGGTCGATTAGCTCGTCAAAACTCTCAGGTTCATCTCTAGCGGCGATCTGGTCCTTGATGAAATCGGAGAGGGAACTTAAAAAAGTACCTTTAAGTGCTAGGTCGTTCCATCCGGTCTGGGCAGCGAGGATACGGAACTCCAGAGCATGTTCTGCGACAGGCCGACCTCCCTGACGAAGTCCAAGGAGCCGCTTTACGGCGTTGGGTTGTTGTAGTGGTCGGTCGAAGATTCGGCTGAATTCCTTTAACAAGGTATCAAAGGTGATATAGTCAATGTTGTGAAACTGTAAGTAGGAATTTGCCCAACTCAGTGCGTCACCCTTCAGTTGACTGATGAAATACGTGATCTTAGCGGCTTCTGTTGTGTAAAGCTGAGGGGCCGCTCTGAATGCTAGTTTACACTGCAGGAGGAATCCTCCACATGAATGAGGGTCTCCAGAAAATAGTTCAGAAGGTTTAGTAATTAGCTGCTGGTTTGAGGCACCGGTCTCGGGCGTCGTGTTAGGAGTGTCTCTAACAGAGGAAGCAGCAGGAGTTGAGGGTGTGAGGCTTTGGGTTAAAGTATAAACCATACCTCCAAGTTCCTTCATGGTTTCCTGAGCGGCGTCTTGTTGAGCCAAGACCCGTTGGAGTGTCTCCTCGACCATGGTCATACGATCCATCTGGAAATAGGACAGAGTTTGCTCGTTTCTGGTCTCGTTCTGGGTCGGTTATGGCTGGAGCATTCTGTAAGGACCGACTGAACCCAGAGTGGTACGAGACCAGAACAGAGGCAAAACTCAAGAGTAACAATTATAACAGTGTTTATTATGTACAGGTGAAATGGAACACTTGGGGTCTTGGGAGTGCCTGGAAGAGAGAACAGGGTCAGGGTCCTTCTGGTGGGATAGGTGGATCTAAAACTGATGCTCTGTTTGTTATCTTACAGGGGGATGTTGGGTCGAGGTTCTGAAAGGACTCAGGACTCCAGAGTGGTTTGGCAGGCGAGTGGCAACAAGGCAGGAACTGGCAGAATGGGAATCAGGATCCAAGGATTCACAAAAACTGTGGACACAAGATCAAAAGGTAAGAACTCTTATCAGATTGATATTCACTGGCTGAAGTCATAAATACCGATTGAGGTACAATGCTCCAGCATGGGATCTCACTGGACTGCAGCCTTAAAGGTATTGTGACATGATTTTGTAAATTTGAATATTTGTCAGAACATATATATCTTATATCATTGAGCTCTGGTCGTTTTTGCATAATAAATTATAAACATATTAAAATTTTATTCGAAATTATGCTAAATTTTTCTCTGGTATTTGCTGGGATACGCCCCTGAAATTCCGCGCATTTCCGCAATACGTCATCACCAGTCGTCGTCACCAGTCATCAACGTCACAACGGGCAGAAGGCAGAGCCTTGCCCGTTTATTAGGTGTGTTAACTGCTTGCCATACTGATTCATTTCCTGAAGGATCGCCTTTTATTTGTGTAACTTGAAAAATGCCGTCACGTTGTAGTGCATTTGTGTGTTCTAATATCAGCAGTGAACAAGTGAGCCTTCACAAATTTCCAAAAGATGACAAACTTTGTCAAGAATGGACCAGACAAAGACCGGTGGGTTCCAGGAGTCCTATGTCTGCAGCGACCATTTCACTGCCGATTGTTTTCAGCACCTGGTATAAAAGAATCTTTAGGATTACCAGTAAGATTCAGAAGACTTTTAAAACCGGATGCTATTCCTACTATTTTTAAAAGAAAATCTACAGAAGAAAGTCCCACAGGAGCTACCATGTCGAAACAACGCAGGGACCATCGGAAGACTGTCCAGGAGATGAGTAAGTCTTTGTGTAAACATAATCGGAGGTGTGTAGTGTTTTAGATTATAAACTATTTATTTTACGTGAGTTCATGTTGTTTTACTTTATACACTTTGAGTGTATAAAGCCAATTATCACGGCAGATTATGTTTGTTCGCTGCTAACAAGCTAGCCGAATCAGATAGCTAACACAGGCCACGTTGCTAATGATGTATTTTTAAATTATGTCTGCACCATCAGGTAACATCTGTAGTTTCCTTCTATTCGGGGAGGGATATTAATGAGAGTTTTGGATGATTTACTGTCTTAAAATGATATATCGCTGACGCAACCGGTAATAAGCCGACATAGCAGCTAACAAACATTAGCCGAGTGCCCGGAGCAAACACGTTGCTAATTATGTATTTTTAAATTATGTCTGCGCCATCAGGTAACATCTCTCGTTTCTTTCTATTCGGGGAGGGATATTAATGAGAGTTTTGGATGATTTACTGTCTTAAAATGATATATCGCGGACGCAACCGGTAATAAGCCGACATAGCAGCTAACAAACATTAGCCGAGTGCCCGGAGCAAACACGTTGCTAATTATGTATTTTTAAATTATGTCTGCGCCATCAGGTAACATCTCTCGTTTCTTTCTATTCGGGGAGGGATATTAATGAGAGTTTTGGATGATTTACTGTCTTAAAATGATATATCGCGGACGCAACCGGTAATAAGCCGACATAGCAGCTAACAAACATTAGCCGAGTGCCCGGAGCAAACACGTTGCTAATGATGTATTTTTAAATTATGTCTGCGCCATCAGGTAACATCTCTCGTTTCTTTCTATTCGGGGAGGGATATTAATGAGAGTTTTGGATGATTTACTGTCTTAAAATGATATATCGCTGACGCAACCGGTAATAAGCCGACATAGCAGCTAACAAACATTAGCCGAGTGCCCGGAGCAAACACGTTGCTAATGATGTATTTTTAAATTATGTCTGCCGATCAGGTAATTCTTTTTATTCGGGGAGGGATATTAATGAGAGTTTTGGATGATTTACTGTCTTAAAATGATATATCTCAGACGTGACCGGTGTCAGGGACTCTTGTTAGCCAAGATAGCTTCTAAAAATATTAGCCGAGAGCCCGGAGCAAACACGTTGCTATGTATGCATTTTTAAATTATGTCTGCGCCATCAGGTAACATCTGTAATTTTTTTATTCAGGGAGGGTTTATTAATGAGAGTTTTGGAAGATTTACTGTCTCAAAATGATATCTCAGACGCGATAGGACATGCTCCACCATTATTATTTAAATGCACGTTGGAGCGTGCCTTCCCGTTGTCACGTCAAGATGATGTTTTGCGGAAATGCGCAGATTTTTAGGGGCGTATCCCAGAGAAAAAAACTACCATAACTTGGAATAAAAATTTAATATATTTATAATTTATTATGCAAAAACGACCAGAGCTTAATGATATAAGATATATATGTTCTGACAAATATTCAAATTTACAAAATCATGTCACAATACCTTTAAGTAGTGGAGCTCCTCATCAGATGGATGACCGTCAGCTGGTGTCAATTGGCGGCCATCTTGGAAAGGGGGCGGCCATCTTGGAAAGGGCTGCAGACAGTGGGATTCCGACAGTTGAGGTAATTTGTGAACAATGGGTGGATGGCGCATGGCAACCCCTTGCATTTTTTAGCAGTAAAATCCAGGATGCTGAAAAAAATATAGCATCTTTGATAGGGAACTGCTTGCTCTTTTTCTGGCAACGTGCCATTTCCGGTTCATGCTAGAGGGCAGGGGATTTACTGCTTTTGTGAACCATAAGCCTCTCACTTTTGCTATGGCGAAAGTTTCTGAACCATGGTCGTTACAGCAACAAAGGCATTTGTCCGCCATTTCGGCGTTTACTACAGACATTCAGCATGTGGCTGGCAAGGATAACCTGATGGCTATCTAGAGCAAGGGTTGCTTCTGTACATTTAGGAGTTGATTACCTCACCATGGCTGCAGACCAACTGACAGACCTGGATATTCTGGATTTTAAGGCAGCTGAATCCAGTCTACATTTGGAGGAAGTTTCCTTCCATGAGTGTGGTGCAACCCTTCTTTGTGATGTCTCTACTGGCAAGTCTCTACCTCTGGTTCCTAGTGGTTGGCGTTGGCGGGTTTTTGATGCAGTTCATTCCCTTTCACACCCAGGAGTGAAAGCTTCAGTTAAACTAGTAGGGGCAAAGTTTGTATGGCCAGGGCTCCATAGAGATGTACGCATATGGGCGGCTTCCTGTTTAGCTTGCCAGTGTGCCAAGGTGCAACAGCACAATAAGAATCCACTAGAACAGTTTCCTATTCCCCAAGGGAAGTTTGAGCATGTGCATGTAGATTTAGTGGGCCCACTTCCACATTCCAGAGGTTTTATCCATCTCTTAACTATGGACAGAACCACTCGGTGGCCAGAGGAAGTTCCTCTGTCATCAACCACTTCGACTGATGTGGCTCGGGCATTTATCTCTTCCTTGGTGTCCCAATTTGGTGTGCCATTGGATATGACTTCTGAAAGGGGTCCCCAGTTCACCTCAGAGTTGTGGACTGCAATGGAAGAGAGCCTTGGAATTAAATTCCACCATACTACTGCCTACCATCCGCAGGCTAATAGACTTTGTGAGAGGTTCCAGCGCTCAACGAAGACAGCATTGTGGTCCTCATTGGTGGATAATGGTTGGATGGATCACCTGCCTTGAGTTTTGTTGGGTCTGCATTCAGCTCCTAAAGAAGACTTGTGGTTTTCTTCAGCTGAGTTGGTCTTTGGCCAGCCTTTGAGGGTACCAGGGGAGTTTCTTCCAGATCCGGCAAGTTCAGTTGCTCCCAATGGGAGTAGGGCAGTCATAACAGTGGAAAATATGTTGCTCCATTGGCAGCGCATCACTGCCTTCCACAGGTGTTTGTGCCGAAAGACCTTATGTCGGCCGAGTATGTATTTATTCGCCATGACACACACCGTTCACCACTTCAGCCTCCTTACGATGGTCCATTTCGTGTTTTGGAGAGGGGACCTAAAAAATTTTTGGTGGAATTGGGGGGTAATCAGGAGAGGGTTTCAGTGGACCATTCGAAACCAGCTCATGTTTTGCCGGGGGACCCGGTTGAGTTGGCTCAGACATCTCGTTGTGGCCGTGCCCCAATTTCTTTCCCCACACTTCCAGGTTTTTCCCCTACAACTGAGTTACCTCCCTCAGGTGAACAGTTAAGTGGCAGTCGGTGCGGAGAGTCTCCTCCTCCTGTGAAGAGCAGCCATCGTGGCCGCCTTATCTAACTCCTTAGCCATTACTGTTAGGTATTTCATTCATTTATTTATTGTTTTACACCTGTAATAGGTTTCACAATTTGTGTTTTTGGTGTTTGTGACATTCTGTGTGTTCAGGGCGGGTGCGGGGCTGTGTAGTGGACACAAATGTATATACTTATTTCACATCAGAATGTGCTCTTATTGTGAAAGGGACAGAATATAAAGAGAGCAGTTCAACCGTTGTATTTTCAGTTGTTTCTCCTGAGCTTGATGTTGGAAGACGTTGAGAATAAATCGAGACTCAAGGTATTTTCCGTCTCTTTCTGCCGACTTCCACAATAGCACACATCACAGGGCCAAGCCAGTCGTGTTGATATAACTTTTGTGAGGGTAGACATTGTGGTTCAGGCCACATTAACGGAGATAAAAATGCAGACACACTTCCGAGGTGAATAATAGCAGGTGCCTGCCATGCATTCGCATGGCAGTCACCAATAAAAACACATTTTTCTAACAATTTTACAAACTGCAGTTGTTATATTCTGTGACACTAAGTTCTTTAGCAACAAATGAAATTAATCAATTAACAGATTTGTGAGGCTTGATATTTAATTAAACAACACTCCCATTTACTTTTTTGTAATATAATTCACTGAAATATTATAAAACCAGATTATAAAAAATATAAATAATAAACATTCAAATATAAAGCAGATTGTTTTTAAGTACTTTCTGTTATTTTCTCATGAAGTCCCATTACCTTTCAGGTTTCGATGACAACACAACAATTTGTACTCCTTCTTACTGACAATGGGGAAGAACAAGTGTCCCACCTAAACTGGTGGAACTTTCAATTCAGCATTATTTGTCATTATTAACATAATTTGTCTGACAACTCATTTGTGTTCTTGGAAGCTAAAAAAAACATTCAAAACAGTTTCTCCTTTGTTTTGCCACAAATTCCCACTCTGAGGCCTCACCTGCAGACATGACTTGCTGGAAATCTTAAGGTCATCTTTGTGATGTTAGCCAGGTGAAAAATGCTTTTTAACTTTGTGGTTATTTGCATTTTTTTTCTACAAGAACGGGCACATAGCTAAGTGGTGAATGTCCTTCTGAAAAATGATTTCTTATATTTGTCATTTGTAAAATTGAACAATGTGCTTGTTTTTTTATTTTTTGTCCTACGTTAAAAGGTGGACAATAATGTTTATTCATTGTGTGTGTGTGTGTGTGTGTGTGTGTATGTGTGCGTGTGTGTGTGGGGGGGGTTGTTTCTGTTTATTTGTCTAATGAACCAATTTATGGATTTTCATGAAGGGTTTAAAAGTACATCCAAATAGTTTAAGGTTAAGCTGAACCAATGCAATACAATTATGAAAACTAATTAATATCAGCCAGCACAAACAGGCTATAAGTAAAAAAAAATCAAGATGTTGAGCTACATACTGATGTGGTAATCGCTAGAAGTCAAAATCTGTCCAGCGGTGCATTGGATATCCCAAAAACTGACAGATTCATTCATTCAACCTTTATTTAAACAGGTTAGTCCCATTGAGCCACGAAGACTCATTTACAAGAGAGACCTGGATTTTAACAGAGTGATGACAACAATGGATAACAACGACAACAACAGACATTCACAAATGATTACACATTTAAAGGTTTCTTCTTTTTTTTACGAGATTAGATCATCACCAAAAGTTAATGCCAATATTTTCAGCCAAATTATCACAAAATGTTTAGTACTTGAAGGATGTGTGTCAGCTACACACTAAATTTTAGCTCAATATGTTTAAAAATTACTGATTCTGCTAAAGGTTTATTTTTCATGAGGGAGGGTTTCCTTTCCACTGTTGAATTATTGCTTGTTCAAGATGAGAGTTCTGTGATGGAGTTAAATTCAAAGCAGTCTGCTCCTCACATAAATAGTGTTAAATAATTCTTTTTTATTTTAATTCAAAAAGGGGGACCAAAGGGTGTGCTCCAATTACAGGGGCATCACTCTCCTTCGCCTCCCTGGTAAGATCTATTCAAGGGTTCTGGAGAAGTGAGTCAGATCATTGGTCGAACCTCAGATCCAGGAGGAACAATGCGGGTTCCGTCCTGGCCTTGGAACACTGGATCAGCTCTTTACCCTCACTAGGGTCCTCGAGGGGTCATGGGAGTTTGCCCATCCTGTCTACATGTCTTTTGTGGACTTGGAGAAG
>JBBPBX010004270.1:38444-52601 GCA_038048925.1 Garcialebias charrua | reverse complement strand
ATATGACAGCCTGGAAGTGTGGCTGTACAATCATATGTGAGCAGAGTGAACAGAAGAGGGCTCAGCACACATCCTTGAGGAGAGCCAGTGCTGAGGGTGATGGTGGAAGAGGAGAAGTTGTGGATCTTCACGGACTGTGGTCTGTTTGTTAAGAAGTCTAAGACCCAGTTACAAATAGAGGGGCTTAGTCCAAGTGTAGATAGTTTGTCTATCAGAGTTTGGGGGATCATGGTGTTGAAGGCAGATGTGAAGTCCACAAAGAGCAGACGCACGTATGAGTCCTTCTGATCCAGGTGGGTGAGAGCAGTGTGGACCACAGAGGAGATGGCGTCCTCTGTTGATCGGTTCTCACGGTATGCATATTGATGAGGGTCCTCGCTGATGTTGACGGCTGTCTTGATGTGGGACATGACCAGTTTCTCAAAACATTTAGCGACTATCGGGGTGAGAGCCACCGGTCTATAGTCATTCAGACCAGTCACTGTGGAGCTTTTTGGGACTGGGATGATGGTGGCAGTCTTCAGGCAGGTGGGAACTGACTCCAGTGAAAGTGAGGTGGTGAAGATGTCAGCCAGCACCTCACAGAGCTGGTCCGCACATTCCTTCAGAACTTTCCCTGGGATGTTGTCTGGGCCCGTAGCTTTATGAGGGTTGATCCTTCTGAGACTACCTCTCACTTCTGCTGCGGTCACTTTGAGGTGCTCCTCGTCTGGTGATGAGTTGAGTCTGGTGCTAGTTGGTCTGTTTGGATCATCGAAACGTGCATAAAACTTATTGAGGGCATCAGGCAGGGATGGGTCCCTGGGGCATTGTTTGCTTTTGCCCTTGTATTCAGTTCACGAGCGTGTCATGGTGGA
Source organism: Garcialebias charrua (assembly GCA_038048925.1). Classification (NCBI taxonomy): domain Eukaryota; kingdom Metazoa; phylum Chordata; class Actinopteri; order Cyprinodontiformes; family Rivulidae; genus Garcialebias; species Garcialebias charrua. The sequence goes on along the minus strand of JBBPBX010004270.1, from coordinate 51,744 downwards.
CATTCGTGCAGTCAGCCTGACTAGTGCACGCTCCCTCAAAACTAGTGGCACGTGTGGCTTCATGCTGTGTGAGAAAACTGCACATTTTAGAGCGGCCTTTTGTTGTGGGCAGCCTAAGGCGCACCTGTGCAATAATCATGCTGTCCAATCAGCATCTTGATACGCCACACCTGTGACATGGATGGATCATCTCGGCAAAGGAGAAGTTCTCACTAGACAAATGTGTGAACATTTGAGAGTTAAAGACCTTTCGAGTACACAAAAGTTGAGCTCAGCTCATAAATGGGAGCAAAAACAAAAGAGTTGCGTTAAAACTTTTGTTCAGTAAAATATGAACTTTTTAATGGCTTAATGGGGAAGTTCCCTCGACGACAACACGAAGGTAAAGTTGTGCATTTAAAAGCAAATCACTTGGTCAAATGTACCGACTTATGGTACGTACTGACCAAACGCGTTTTCAACGGCAAAAAGGCTCGTCACGCACGCAAGTGGACGCACTGGACCCAGTTGTGTCCTGACCAGAACGAGAAGCTGCGGCGGCGGGGGGTGTGGGAGGAGCTTACCAGTACAACGAGTTCCTCACTGCACTCTGCCAGTCTCTGTAGAGAGCAGACTTGACTGGTCGTGAAGGAGTTGTCGCGAACACACAGATTTCTCTTCCATAGTCCATGACTCCGCGGGTTTTTTCTGTGTCCCAATACGTCACATAGTGCGCGCGCCCCCTCGTTTCCGCGTCCCCCTCTCTCCTCCCCCCCGACTCCCCCCCGACTCTCCCTGATCAACCAGAGTTGAACGGCGTTTGAACGTTTGAACGGCGAAAACGTTCAGCAATGTTCAACGCGTGCTTGGAGGCTGACGCGGGTTCACGTGCACGGAAAACGCTTTTCCAGCACGCTCAACACGCACGTCACGTGACGCGCGACGCCAAGACGTGGCTGGAGGTGCGTCCCCCATTGACTTTGCATGTAAACTGGACGTTCCTGCCGTTGAAAACGCGTTTGGTCAGGACGTACCATTAGAGATTAAACGTGTGGTAAGGATAAGTCTGATTTCAGACACTGATGGAGTGAAGTGGTTCACAGGAATATAAACTACGTGCCACACATTCCTGGCCTCCTCGGTCCAGTTTCTATGTGGAGGCTGCAGGCCTCCAGTAGAATGAGGAGGCCCATCAGCTTGTTCACAATTGCTGAGGGGCCCTCGAAAAAGGAAGAAAAGGTCTGATTGAGCACCTTGGCCAAGCAGGAAGCAGCTGGAGAGTCCAGATTTATTGCAACTCACACACGCACACACACACACACAGCATGCACGTCAGCCTTCGGTGGTGAATAATGGAGATTCCCTGAGAAGATGTTTTCCACATACATGCAGCAAAGAGCAGAGACACGTATGAGCTTGGAGTACACGTGTCACAGCCTCAGTGTTAGGACTTGGTTCCTGGTCTGTGTTTTACATCGCTGGCTCCAACCAGAGGGGCTTTCCTGTGCACGTGTGTGTGTTTATAGCTCTGCAGTGTGGGCTCGTCCTGAGGTTGTCAGCTACATAAAAGCAAGGCGGGCATGGAAACATGGGTCGGCGTGCCAGGGAATCGAGTGAGCACACTTCCCTCAGTCTGCGGGTGACGCAGCCTCAGTCCGACTTCACGATGCTCGTTTGAAACGAAACAAGAAAACGACTCGACGTTAACGTTCAGTCCCTCAACAAACCGTTTGATTTTATTCTTTTAGACGTTTTATTAAACCCAAAGCCTCTTCGAGACAGTTTAACATTGCTTAATTATAGCTCAGAATTTATTTTCTCTACAAATAATTGATGCGTCACACAAAAACATTTAGCCTCCAGAGATGTTTGTGGTTGTTTTGCGTTCCAAAGCCAAGGATTCAGTTGCACACAGACGCTACATTCAGTGACATAAAGAAGCTTAATCATTCAGATTGAAAGTTTTTCTTGCACATTATAAAAACAAACGTGTTTTAATGTCGACTAACAGCTCCACAGCAGTATGCACCTAAAAATTCACAGAAACCGTTAAACAGAAGCGATAAAGAACTTTAATCACCTCGCTCGTTCTTCATGTGTCAAAGTTATAGTAAGAAAAGAGGAAATTCTAGGAAATTTGAGAAACTAAACAAGTTCATTATTATTATTAAAACCTTCCGTAGGTTTTGTCAAATCGCATCATTAGTAAAAAAGCTTTTCTAAACTTAAAACTTTATATTTTTGACAAACTGATATGCAGTACACGTCAAACCATTGTATAAGTCACATCTATTATGCGTCACCGCTGGCAACCCAGAAATGTGGGCCGATGTGCCAAAAATCGATTGACTGACAAATGGCAGCCGTGGGAGCGTGCACAGGAGGACTTTAATAAGAATTTAACAAGATAACCACCTAAAAACAATTATTTGTTTTAGGGATGCACAAAATTATCGGCATGATATCAGTATCAGCAGATATTAGCGTTAAATTTCAATATCAGACATCGGCCAGTCCATTAAAATAACTCATCGATATAAAGACGTTGTTTTTGCCTGCAGCAGCAGCACAAAGTGATGATGTAACGTGTGCCTACCTGATCTCACGGCGGAGAGGAAAATTCAAAATGACGGCGGTGTAGAAGCTTTATTTTTCGTTTGTGAGGATGTCGGATTCCAAAGATTTATGGACTACGCTGAGCCTCGCTACATCGTCCGCAGTCGGATATATTTTTCAGACGTAACGTTATCCGACTTACAAGCCATTGCTTCCAACATCACTGAGAAGCTAATAGCCGATAGCACGACTTGTTGGGTGAGTTTTACCACATACATTTGGACGTTGTGTTAGCCCTGATTAGTCTTACGGCACAATGGATAGACAAAAACTTTGAACTTAAAAAGTCTGTCCTTCATGCACAGGAGTGTAGAGGATCCCACACTGCAGCTAGGAACCTGGAACAAGCCTCCACAAGTGAGACAACATTGCAGGTGACTAATGCTAATAAATAACATTTAACACTTTTCATTTACCGATAATATAAGTTAAAGTGCTATGCATATCATATAGCTGTTACTGAATAAATGTCACAAGCTCTTACAGCTGTTGAACAATTTTTGTAGCAACTAAACCTAAGTATTGTAAGAGGGATATGTTCTGACAAAGAATGTATATAAAATATCGATATCGGCATTGGTTATCAGCCAAATAAGTTTTAACATATAGGCATATCGGATATTGGTCAAAAATCCAATATCGTGCATCCCTAATTTGTTTGCTCAACATTATAGTAAAGATGTGTCTCAGTTGAAATTTTCCTTAATAAATGCACTTTAATGGTCAAATCAGCTGCATTTCTCCTGGGCGGTGCAGTGAAATGAAGCTGATTTGACGTTTGCTCCAGGAGTTCCGGAGCGAGATGGAAGTGGCTTGGTATGGCAACCCAAGTGTCTCATTAATAGCCACTTTTACCTATTATTGAGACACTTGGCTTGCCATATTGCTTGAAGGCCATGTAGTCGCTGAAAATGGTAGTGTTCAATATTTTCCATGTCAGAATGAATGAAATTGTCAGATCTCAGACAAAAATTGGTTTATAAATATGGGGAACAAATGTATATTTGTCACTTTGGTGTATAAGTCGCAGGACGTGCAAATTTATGGAAAAAGGTGTGACTTGTATGGCGAAAAATACGGTATTTGTTAAACAAAAGCTATTGGTACAAAAAAAACTGTTGCTGTGCAAAAACTACAAGTTGGTCTGAACTGAAAGCAGCAGATGCTGACGGTTGCTCATGTGAACTGTTATGTTCCCACATCATTCATTTATTTATTGTAGGGGATATGCCAAGTTAAAATGACCTTCACCACCAGTCTTGAAGACAATATTACGTGCTAAAATGAAACTGAAGCTCGTTGAAGATGAGGTGAGCACTTTGTGTATTCACAGAGAGAAAACTGTGAGACGCTGGGTCAGAGAAGACGGATTACTTTAATTTCTGATGTAATGTGTACACGCACCATAAGGGCTGTGGGAGTAAGAAAACTATTTGCAAAGCATCAAAGTTCATGCTCAATAATCCAGGTAAACAATCCAAGATGGTTTCTTTATGTTGAAACATTTTGTTTGTCATCCAAAGGACTTCATCAGTCCAAGGAGCCACAACAAACTCAGTCCCATAAGTAGCACTCATATACTGTAGTGGGTCAACCAGTATGATGGTGATAAGATGGTTAAGATGGTCTTATCACCATCAAACCGGTTGACCCACTACAGTTTATGTGAGTGCTTCTTATGGGACTGAGTTTGTTGTGGCTCCTCAGACTGATGAAGTCCTTTGGATGAAAAACAAAATGTTTCAAAATAAAGAAACCATCCAGAGGACCTGACTTAACTTTGTTGGGTTAAGTTGCAAAGGTTTTGTGATTTTATTTAAAAAGTTTGTGTGTGACATCATCATCAGCTGATGGTTTACAAATGATGTAACACGTTTAAATGTTGACCAGTTTAAACTTTTAATGGTGTTTTATTGTGAAGTTTGTCAGTTCTAAAGAGGGCCGAGTTGTCATCTTTTAAAATCCCTTCATCTTCGTTTATTCTGTGTAGATTTTGCTGAATTAGGTTGATGTAGTGTCACGTGACACATTTTGATAGTTGATTGGCATGTTTTTTTTTAAATCAAAGGTGTGGAATGACTTGAAGGACGAGTTTGTTTTGTGATTCAGTGGTTTTAGCTTTAGCATTTGAGCTAGTTTCAGCTGTGACAAAAGAGAGCGACGGTCCCTTTAAGTGGGGCGACGCTGCAGCTGCTCACCATGTTAGAGTCTGGTCACATCTATTAGCAGACAGGCAGCTTCAGTGATGCACACGCACACACGCACACACACACACACACACACACACACACAGTGGGGTAATTGTCTGTTAGGGGTTTGGCAGAGGGCCCATGCTGCACAGCTGCAGTGGGTCAATACACACACACANCACACTGCAGCTAGGAACCTGGAACAAGCCTCCACAAGTGAGACAACATTGCAGGTGACTAATGCTAATAAATAACATTTAACACTTTTCATTTACCGGTAATATAAGTTAAAGTGCTATGCATATCATATGGCTGTTACTGAATAAATGTCACAAGCTCTTACAGCTGTTGAACAATTTTTGTAGCAACTAAACCTAAGTATTGTAAGAGGGATATGTTCTGACAAAGAACGTATATAAAATATCGATATCGGCATTGGTTATCAGCCAAATAAGTTTTAACATATACCGTAGGCATATCGGATATTGGTCAAAAATCCAATATCGTGCATCCCTAATTTGTTTGCTCAACATTATAGTAAAGATGTGTCTCAGTTGAAACTTTCCTTAATAAATGCACTTTAATGGTCAAATCAGCTGCATTTCTCCTGGGCGGTGCAGTGAAATGAAGCTGATTTGACGTTTGCTCCAGGAGTTCCGGAGCGAGATGGAAGTGGCTTGGTATGGCAACCCAAGTGTCTCATTAATAGCCACTTTTACCTATTATTGAGACACTTGGCTTGCCATATTGCTTGAAGGCCATGTAGTCGCTGAAAATGGTAGTGTTCAATATTTTCCATGTCAGAATGAATGAAATTGTCAGATCTCAGACAAAAATTGGTTTATAAATACTGTATGGGGAACAAATGTATATTTGTCACTTTGGTGTATAAGTCGCAGGACGTGCAAATTTATGGAAAAAGGTGTGACCTGTATGGCGAAAAATACGGTATTTGTTAAACAAAAGCTATTGGTACAAAAAAAACTGTTGCTGTGCAAAAACTACAAGTTGGTCTGAACTGAAAGCAGCAGATGCTGACGGTTGCTCATGTGAACTGTTATGTTCCCACATCATTCATTTATTTATTGTAGGGGATATGCCAAGTTAAAATGACCTTCACCACCAGTCTTGAAGACAATATTACGTGCTAAAATGAAACTGAAGCTCGTTGAAGATGAGGTGAGCACTTTGTGTATTCACAGAGAGAAAACTGTGAGACGCTGGGTCAGAGAAGACGGATTACTTTAATTTCTGATGTAATGTGTACACGCACCATAAGGGCTGTGGGAGTAACCCCAAAAATACACCACACGCGTTCCAGCTCCGCCCCGCTCCGGTCCGACCTCCGCAGCAAATACGCACCCATTATAATCAATGAGATAAAGTACACTGGCTCCGCACGGCGGCGGTGAGCTGCGAAGAGCGGACGGCAGTCCGTCAAAATTACCCCAAAAATACACCACACGCGTTCCGGCTCCGCCCCGCTCCGGTCCGACCTCCGCAGCAAATACGCACCCTTTATAATCAATGAGATAAAGTACACTGGCTCCGCACGGCGGCGGTGAGCTGCGGCGAGCGGACGGCAGTCCGTCAAAATTAGAAAATTTTCTATTTCTGCCGGATGACGGAGCTGTGCCGGAGTCAACTTTTGAAGATTACGTCGCACCAACAGGAAAAGGAACGAGCACAACTTCCGTATTTACAAAATAAAATCACCACGGGCGGACTAATCCTAGCTCTATATGGATTTATTTGTACAAAAATGCTGTCAAACTATCATTTATGACTATTCTATGACTAAACTATTATATTTATGACTATGACTACACCTAATAACGCAATACAATAAATAAATAAATAAAAAAGTATTTTATTCTGAAATGTAAACATCACTTCCTGTTGCTCAAACCATGTCCTGTCGCTTGTTTACGAGAGAATATCAAGGCAGCCTTTACTGTTGTTCTCCTTCTTCCACCGAATGAATTGTTTTGTTCTGACTTCATTATTTATCACTTGATTTATCGCGCAATCTCGCAATTCCCGCGCATGCGTCTTGGAGCGGCGCATCCATGCGGACCTGAGCTGAGCGGAGGCAGTGGACTTTGGACTCGCTCAGCTGCGACCTGCGGAGCGGAGCGGACACGGACCGCGTGTAGTGTATTTTTGGGGTTAGAAATTTTTCTATTTCTGCCGGATGACGGAGCTGTGCCGGAGTCAATTTTTGAAGATTACGTCGCACCAACAGGAAAAGGAACGAGCACAACTTCCGTATTTACAAAATAAAATCACCACGGGCGGACTAATCCTAGCTCTATACGGATTTATTTGTACAAAAATGCTGTCAAACTATCATTTATGACTATTCTATGACTAAACTATTATATTTATGACTATGACTACACCTAATAACGCAATACAAGAAATAAATAAATAAAAAATTATTTTATTCTGAAATGTCAACATCACTTCCTGTTGCTCAAACCATGTCCTGTCGCTTATTTACGAGAGAAGATCAAGGCAGCCTTTACTGTTGTTCTCCTTCTTCCACCGAATGAATTGTTTTGTTCTGACTTCATTATTTATCACTTGATTTATCGCGCAATCTCGCAATTCCCGCGCATGCGTCTTGGAGCGGCGCATCCATGCGGACCTGAGCTGAGCGGAGGCAGTGGACTTTGGACTCGCTCAGCTGCGACCTGCGGAGCGGAGCGGACACGGACCGCGTGTAGTGTATTTTTGGGGTAAGAAAACTATTTGCAAAGCATCAAAGTTCATGCTCAATAATCCAGGTAAACAATCCAAGATGGTTTCTTTATGTTGAAACATTTTGTTTGTCATCCAAAGGACTTCATCAGTCCAAGGAGCCACAACAAACTCAGTCCCATAAGTAGCACTCATATACTGTAGTGGGTCAACCAGTATGATGGTGATAAGATGGTTAAGATGGTCTTATCACCATCAAACTGGTTGACCCACTACAGTTTATGTGAGTGCTTCTTATGGGACTGAGTTTGTTGTGGCTCCTCAGACTGATGAAGTTGACAGGCTCTGCTCCTGTCATGTTTTTTCATGTTGTTGCTCACTCTCCCTCTGATGGCTCCTTCTCATCCCTGCACCTCCTCCCCTGTCAGATGTCCCACAGGTGTTCAGTGTTTAGTTGATTACTTTGGTCTGTATTTAAGTGTGGATTCAGGTCTTTGCATTTGTCGGGTCATAGTCATTTTCTCCCTATGTCTGGTGGAGCCATGAAACACGTCCTCATCATTTTGTAAGTAGCTGCTGCACTGTCAGCCTTTTGTTTTCATTATTAAAGTGTTTATCATTTTACACTTTCCGTCTCCGAGTCCTGTTCTGCCTACATTCTGGGTTTGCTTGCTCACCGGAACCGAATCGTGATATTATGACCCGACCCAACCGACGCAAGCCCCGCAGGCGGAACAGCGGACCCGCTCGGCGGCTGCCGGACGCGGCCCCAGGTCAGGACGTGCCGACAGCCATCCGCATGTTCGGATTCCGAACAGAAAATGTCAAGAGGGATCACAGCCCTGAAACGGAGTTCCTCTCATCCCCGCTTCTTGTCGAAGAGGAAGAACGGAAGCTCGGAGGCGGCAGCGCAGCTTTTTTGCCGTCTCCCTCTTACGTCCCAACTCTCGGTTCGATGTGGTCCGACTCGGACGACGAGGACTCGGAACCCGATGGTTTTTGGGCAGATCCGGTACCGGCTCTCGGTCCACGTCACCACGGGACTGAACGAGTGGACATTTCCGGGTTCCAGTCCCGCCCACCGTCAAACTCTCCTCGCCAGCTGTCATTAAAGCCGGGGATGTCTTCAAAGGGGAGGGCGTGTGTCAACTCATGCGCTCCTGTTGCTGGGTGCGTGGACGTCACGCGCTCCTGCGCACCTGCCGTGAGGGGACAGGACGTCCGCGGCTCCAGTGATCTGTGGGACAGATTCGTTGCAGCAGAGGAAATAATTTCCTCATACTCGGGAGCTGACAACGAAGACTCGCCGGAGGTGTGGCAGCTGTTCGAGCGGGCGTGGAGGGAGCGTTGTGTGATACGCTCACTGTTGCTCGCTCGCGTACAGCCAGATCCACCTCCAAACACACCTCCTGCTGATCACAGCTTCCCATCTTCATCAAATTCTCCTCTGAGCCCCCCAGAAGCTGAACGTCTGAATTTAACAGCAGCTGAACATCTGAGCATCTCACCCACAGCAGCTGAATGTCTGAGCATGTCAACTGTCAGTTCAGCAGCAGTTTCATCTGTCAGTTCAGCAGCAGTTTCATCTGTCAGTTCAGCAGCAGTTTCATTTGTCAGTTCAGCAGCAGTTTCATCTGTCAGTTCAGCAGCAGTTTCGCCTGTTGGCCTAACAGCAGCAGTTTCACCTGTTGGCCTAACAGCAGCAGTTTCACCTGTTGGCCTAACAGCAGCAGTTTCACCTGTTGGCCTAACAGCAGCAGTTTCACCTGTTGGCCTAACAGCAGCAGTTTCAGCTGTTAGCTCAGTAACAGCAGCAGTTTCAGCTGTTAGCTCAGTAACAGCAGCAGTTTCAGCTGTTAGCTCAGTAACAGCAGCAGTTTCAGCTGTTAGCTCAGTAACAGCAGCAGTTTCAGCTGTTAGCTCAGTAACAGCAGCAGTTTCAGCTGTTAGCTCAGTAACAGCAGCAGTTTCAGCTGTTAGCTCAGTAACAGCAGCAGTTTCAGCTGTTAGCTCAGTAACAGCAGCAGTTTCAGCTGTTAGCTCAGTAACAGCAGCAGTTTCAGCTGTTAGCTCAGTAACAGCAGCAGTTTCAGCTGTTAGCTCAGTAACAGCAGCAGTTTCAGCTGTTAGCTCAGTAACAGCAGCAGTTTCAGCTGTTAGCTCAGTAACAGCAGCAGTTTCAGCTGTTAGCTCAGTAACAGCAGCAGTTTCAGCTGTTAGCTCAGTAACAGCAGCAGTTTCAGCTGTTAGCTCAGTAACAGCAGCAGTTTCAGCTGTTAGCTCAGTAACAGCAGCAGTTTCAGCTGTTAGCTCAGTAGCAGCAGCAGTTTCAGCTGTTAGCTCAGTAACAGCAGCAGTTTCGCTGTTAGCTCAGCAGTAGCAGCAGTTTCACCTGTTAGCTCAGTAACAGCAGCAGTTTTGCCTGTCGGCTCAGCAGAAGCAACAGATTCAACTGTCAGCTCTGGTCCCAGCAGCTCCAAGGTTGGACACAGTTTCACCACCTAGGCTGGTTCCTCCTGTGCCTGATCCCAGACCGGTTCCTGTACCAGCACCAAGACTGGCCCCTCCGGTGCCAGCACCAAGACTGGCTCCTGCTGTTCCAGCAACAAGACTGGTTCCAGCACCTAGGCTGGTTCCTCCTGTGCCTGCTCCCAGACTGGCCCCTCCGGTGCCAGCACGACTGGCCCACCAGTGCCAGCACCAAGACTGGCTCCTGCTGTTCCAGCACCAAGACTGGTTCCTGCTGTTCCAGCACCAAGGCTGGGTCTTGCACCAGTTCCTGACCCACCAGGTCCATCGGAAGCAGTGTCTCTCTCTCTCTCTTTGTTTCCACAGACACTGGTCCAGAGGTGGTCCTGGGTCCTGAGGTCCTCACTCATCCATCTGGAGGCCTCACTCCATCGGAGGTCCTCGTCACATCGGAGGTCTTCGTTCCAGAACTCCTCACTGCTCCTTCTGGGGTCCTCACTTCATCGGAGGTCCCCACCGAAGTGGTCCTCGCTTCGTCGGAGGTCCTCGCTTAACCGGGGGTCTCCACTCCTCTGGAGGTCTTCACCAAGGAGGTCCTCGTTCCATCTGAGGTCCTCGCTCCTCCATCAGTGGCTCTCATCTAACCAAAGGTCCTCGTCTCATCGGGGGTCTTCGCCGCTGAGGTCCTCCCTACCGCTGGAGATCTGGAGACAGCCGCAGAAGACACAGAACCATCAGCTACAGACCACGCCTCATCGGCTGCTGGCTCCTCTTCGTCACCCGAAGACGTCTCAGAGGGTCCCAACGACGTCTCAGAGGGTCCCAACGACGTCTCTGAGGGTCCCAACGACGTCTCTGAGGGTCCCAACGAGGAGGGTCCCAACGACGTCTCTGAGGGTCCCAACGAGGAGGGTCCCAACGACGTCTCTGAGGGTCCCAACGAGGAGGGTCCCAACGACGTCTCTGAGGGTCCCAACGAGGAGGGTCCCAACGACGTCTCTGAGGGTCCCAACGAGGAGGGTCCCAACGACGTCTCTGAGGGTCCCAACGAGGAGGGTCCCAACGACGTCTCTGAGGGTCCCAACGAGGAGGGTCCCAACGACGTCTCTGAGGGTCCCAACGAGGAGGATCCTAACGACGTCTCTGAGGGTCCCAACGAGGAGGGTCTCAACGACGTCTCTGAGGGTCCCAACGAGGAGGGTCCCAACGACGTCTCTGAGGGTCCCGACAAGGAGGGTCCCAACAACGTCTCAGAGGGTCCCAACAACGTCTTATCGCCCGTCTCGGCGCCCAACATCGACTTTTCGGCGCCCAACGACGTCTCATCGCCCGTCTTGGCGCCCGACGATGCTTCATCGAAGGTCTTTGTTTCGTCGGGGGTCTTCGCTTCTCCAGAGGGCCTCGTCTCGTCGAAGGTCTTCGTTCCACCGGGGGTCTTCGTCTCAGAGGTCCTCATTCCTCCGTCAGTGGGCCTCGCTCCTCCATCGGAGGTCCTCGCCCGACCAGGGGTCCTCGTCTCACCGGTGGTCTCCACTCCTCTGGGGGTCTTCACTCATGAGGTCCTCACACCACCGGAGGTCCTCGCTCTGCTGGAAGTCCTCGTTTCGCCGGGGGGCTCCACTGCAGAGGTCCTCGACTCTTCAGGGGTCCCCGCTCCAGCAGGGGTCCTCGTGTCTACAGTGGCTCCTCGGCCCTCCGCATCTCCTGGAGGCCTCCCTGAGACTGGGGTTTCCTCCTCTGATGGTGATGGGCGACCTCCTGGACGTCCTCCGGATCTGGCTGATGGTGATGGGCGACCTCCTGGACGTCCTCCGGATCTGGCTGATGGTGATGGGCGACCTCCTGGACGTCCTCCGGATCTGGCTGATGGTGATGGGCGACCTCCTGGACGTCCTCCGGATCTGGCTGATGGTGTTGGCCCGCCGTCCTGCCTGTTGCCTCCCTCCGCCCGCCCTTGCTGTGTGGGGGGCCCGTCTTGGGGGTGTCGGGTGCCACCCTTGAGGGGGGGGTTATGACAGGCTCTGCTCCTGTCATGTTTTTTCATGTTGTTGCTCACTCTCCCTCTGATGGCTCCTTCTCATCCCTGCACCTCCTCCCCTGTCAGATGTCCCACAGGTGTTCAGTGTTTAGTTAATTACTTTGGTCTGTATTTAAGTGTGGATTCAGGTCTTTGCATTTGTCGGGTCATAGTCATTTTCTCCCTATGTCTGGTGGAGCCATGAAACACGTCCTCATCATTTTGTAAGTAGCTGCTGCACTGTCAGCCTTTTGTTTTCATTATTAAAGTGTTTATCATTTTACACTTTCCGTCTCCGAGTCCTGTTCTACCTGCATTCTGGGTTTGCTTGCTCACCGGAACCGAATCGTGATAGAAGTCCTTTGGATGAAAAACAAAATGTTTCAAAATAAAGAAACCATCCAGAGGACCTGACTTAACTTTGTTGGGTTAAGTTGCAAAGGTTTTGTGATTTTATTAAAAAAGTTTGTGTGACATCATCATCAGCTGATGGTTTACAAATGATGTAACACGTTTAAATGTTGACCAGTTTAAACTTTTAATGGTGTTTTATTGTGAAGTTTGTCAGTTCTAAAGAGGGCCGAGTTGTCATCTTTTAAAATCCCTTCATCTTCGTTTATTCTGTGTAGATTTTGCTGAATTAGGTTGATGTAGTGTCACGTGACACATTTTGATAGTTGATTGGCATGTTTTTTTTTAAATCAAAGGTGTGGAATGACTTGAAGGACGAGTTTGTTTTGTGATTCAGTGGTTTTAGCTTTAGCATTTGAGCTAGTTTCAGCTGTGACAAAAGAGAGCGACGGTCCCTTTAAGTGGGGCGACGCTGCAGCTGCTCACCATGTTAGAGTCTGGTCACATCTATTAGCAGACAGGCAGCTTCAGTGATGCACACGCACACACGCACGCACGCACACACACACACACACACACACACACACAGTGGGGTAATTGTCTGTTAGGGGTTTGGCAGAGGGCCCATGCTGCACAGCTGCAGTGGGTCAATACACACACACACACACACACACACACAGAGAACAACAGTGGTGATGATGTCACACAAGCTGTTGCGTCGCTCACATGACTTCTCAGAAATGTTTAAAAAGGCAAAGTTTTTTTGTTAGTGCAGTTTAATGAAGGTTTGCTCAGCTGCAGGACGGGATCATTAAGGCTTTTGGAACCGTTGATGGAGACGAGTTATACACATTTTTATTTATCCTTTTGAAACGCTGATTGACGTGTTAATGAAAACTAACGAGGTGAGTTTTTAACTCCAGTTTACATTTGGTCCTTTCTGAATTATTTCAACAGCTTCTACTTTGTAATAGAA